>JADBJO010037173.1:0-10002 GCA_016801955.1 Conus betulinus | reverse complement strand
TAGAAGATTGTATACCCATGTCAAATAGCATGTTACTTGCTGACGACATTAAACAGTATTCTCTCTCTCTCTCTCTCTCTCTCTCTCTCCAGGGGTACTGGAAGGCTTGGAAACAACTTAAACTTTATTTCTGTATATGAATTGTTCGAGCATTTTAGAAACTGGCTAGAAAAGGGTGACGAAAATAATCCAACAGAGATCACAGTTGACGGTTGTGAAGATAATGGATTGAAAAAAAAAAAAATGAACGGTGTGCACAGAAGAAGTATTGCTAGCCACTGGCAAATGGAAAGTTTGCTGGCACTGGTGGTCTAATTGGCGTGGTGTGTGTGTGTGTGGGGGGGGGGGGGGGGGGGGGGGGAGTTCCCCAAATATTCTGGTGCGTCTGTTTTGGACTTTTAGTAACGCTGTTCAACGTCATCTTTGATAATTGCATTAATCCTGATAGATGAAACTGTATCATTGCATTAAAAAGTATATAATGCGAGGTAAGAGCAAGAAAAAAGAACAGCTGCAAAATTATCTGAGTATGTCATGTGCACAAGTGGCTTCAAAGAAGTAGATGTCTATAGCCTTTCATTGTTTTCTCTATGCAGTAATGAATTACCCTTGGAAATAATTGGAAAAAAGTCGACATGGATTAACCTTTGACTTTCTATAATTCTTTATGCTTGTCACACTGTCACTTTTGCACACACGCATTCATAACAGCATTACTCCATACGCACACGCAATCCCTCCAATCAACCAAAAAGGCGCACTACCAAATGTTTTTTTTCTACTCCCCCTCTCATTTCGGGGAAAGAACTTTACTAAATGAATCGAACAATCAATAAACAGATTCTATACATGTATCTCTCTTTCTCTTCACACTGAGAGATAAATCAGGTTACGAATTGAAATCAATAAATTCTTACTTACAAGTTTCTTCCTTCTTGCCGAAGAAAGAATATTCACAACCTCCTAGTCTATAAAGTCATGGCCTTCGCATAACATTGGCCCAAGACCCAGACCAGGAAAATAAATAATTCCTGCAATCATGATGCCATACATGCATCAGAGAAAGACTCGCCCTATACTGTCATAATGCCCTGTCCGCATCAGAAAAAACGTGTCGCCCCCTTGAATTCTCCTGTCACTGGAGAAAATGATGAGATCCAACTCCTCTACCTGGAGTCTTTAATTGCTGGGGCTGAACTGTCTGTGTGTTTCCCACACCATGGCCATGGTTAACCACCCGTCGCAGAGGAGTAATAGCTGATGGGGTGAAGAGTGAAGGGTGAAGGGCTGAAACACGAATAAGGTTCGTGTAAGTAACCTGCTTCCTAATATTCCATTAGGTTTTCCCCTGTAGCTTTCCCCAACTATCTATGGTTCACCTGGTAATGACTGGTCAGCGATGAGCACCCCTTGACCAACGTCCTGACAGGTTCGAGTCTCTAGGCCATCTGCTGGGCTGATTAAAACTGATTCTTTCCTCCCTCCTCCTAGTGAGTGCATACTCAGTGTTCAAAACACATGACCAGCACCTTAACAGCCCTTATTAAACTCTCTCTCAGTGATCACTTTCACCCAGTTACCACACTTGTTTATTTAATGAGTATTTCTCACAATTATTTGGGGACGCCCGCTACACTAGTCAAGCCACATGAATATTCTTCCTTTTTAGTTGTGGCATGGGGAAATGATTCATATCACATGTGATGGAGCGTCACATGCTTTGATGTGAGGCTACGTCACATGACAACCCCCATCCTGGGGTGAACAAAAAATCTCCAGAAATTGTTTAAAGGATATGCAACTTCACTTAAAACACATCTTCAGCCATGAATGGCAAAATGTGTGTCCATCACACATGATTCAACAGATTATTCATCAACGTATAGAATCAACCCATCATGATCCACCATAAATACCACGTTTCAAAAGTTCAATTATTGGGAAACGCCCGCTACACTGGTCACGCCACATGAATATTTTTACTTTTTAGTTGTGGCATGGGGAAATGATTCATATCACTAGACTACATGTGATGGAGCGTCACATGCCTTGATGTGAGGCTACGTCACATGACAACCCCCATCCTGAGGTGAAACAAACATTCTTTAGAAATTTTTTTGTAAAGATATACAACTTCACTTAAAACACATCTTCAGCCATGAATCGCAAAATGTGTATCCATCACACATGATTCACCAGGTGTTTCAAAAGTTCAGCCCATCTAAAAAAAATTCATAATTGATCACCACATGTCATAAACTACATTTCACAAATTACATGGAAAAAACACAGGGGATATATACAAATTATGTTTATATGTTACGATGTGAAGAACACTTTTTTTCTTTGTCTCACATCATATGTTTCAAAATGCTCATGAAAATGAGAATATTCCCAAGTGTACATATTTCTCAAGAGACATGTAAACAAAGTAAGCATAGTTTTGTTGTTGTTGTTGTTGTTGTTGTTGTTTTTCCCCATACGTAATGTTATAGTCCATTGAAAAGGCAAACATGTTTTCTATTGTTGACAATCGACTAATGAAAACAAAAGGCTTGTGTCACAGCACAATCAAAACATGACTGTATACATTTCTAAAGAGTTATTTGCTCGTGGTATATACATGTACATTCACCTTCACAAGCATGTTAGACATAAATAGCACATGATGATTTTTGTCATTGTCTACAAAGGAATAAGGGAAAGAATAGATGTATAATACATCAACATCAAGTAGTTTTTGCTTGTAAAAAACATACTTGATTTAAATAATCAGTAGCATACAATTCAGTGTCAAATGTGAACAAACTATGATCATACAGAAAGACAAAACGGCAAAAAGTCTTTCCCTTGAAGACAGTTACATTCGTCCATGAATATTCATACACATGACAACAAATCTGCCATGACATTTTGTGTTTCAGGCACTGGTTCAATAGCAAATTTGAATTCCTGCAATGCCAAAGACCACTTTAATAACCTGTTGATCTTAGTCTTTGACGATTGCAGGAACGTCAATGGCCTGTGCTGGTCTGTAACCGAAACTTTCTTCCAGTCAAGAATCTGGCGAACTTCTCACATGCGCACACAATAGCCAAGCATCTCGCGCAATAGTGGAGTATTTCTCCTGTATCTTGGAGAACTTTTTATTGGCGTATTGTACAGGATGTAACAAAGCATTTTTTCCTGCAAAAGTACCGCTCCCATTCCTTTGGAAACTGGCATCGGTTCTCAAAATAAAGTCTTATGAGAGGGAGGGGGTACGAAAGAACAGGAATTGAGATGAGGGTGTTCTGAACACACTCTAAAGCCTTCTGGCACTCATCAGACCACACAATATTTTTGTTCTTCGTCCATTTCGTCAATGCAGTCAAAAGGCAATCAGGGAAGCAAAGTGTGGTACATATCATCTATAGTAAGACAATAATCCGATGAGTGAAATGATCTGTTTCTTTGTAGTCGGTTTGTGTAAGGATAAAATTTGTGTAAGGATAAATTTGTGTAAGGATAAAAGATAAAATTTGTGTAAGGATAAATTTGTGTAAGGATAAAATTTGTTCCACTTTCCTTCCTTCTGGCATAATTTTTCCTATGAAATAGTGTGACCCAAAACTCGAGAGTTTGAAAACAGGCAAGAATTTTGGATGGTCTCGCAGTTAAACCAAAACTTTGGAGTCTGGGGAAAAAAAAAAAAAAAAAAAAAAAACAGCTCGTAAGTTAGAAAGGAGTTCACTCCATGACTTTGCAGCCAACAAAATGTTGTAAAAAAAAAAAGCTGACTGCACCACATTCATGGAGTTTCAGGGCTCTCATCATTCTGGCAAAAGAAGCTGGGGCATTTTGCAAGCCGGATGGCATTTTCCTCTATTGGAAAAGACCAAAAGGTGTTTGAAATGCTGTCTTTTCCTTTTCAGCTTCAGCCATTGGAATCTGCCAGTATCCGTTAGTTAAGTCTACTTTCCTTCTGAGACTTGACACAGTTCCTCAATGTCTGGGATGGGCTCGGCATCGAACACAGTGATCTTGTTTAATTTCTGTAATCGATGCACAACCGCACCGAGCCATCAGGTCTGTCCACCAATAAAACTGGTGAGCTGTACGGAGATGTAGAAGGTCCTATGACCTTTAAATCCAAACATTACTTTAATTTCTCTCTCGACAACCTCTTTGTTTTGCAAACGAGAGGGGGGTATAGACTGGTTCGCACTGATACTTTAGTAATTAACTGAATGCTATGGGGGTCAGTTCCTGTCACTGTACCTGGGGTATCTGTTAACACGTTCTGTAAATCTTCCAAAATGTCTTTGAGCTGTTCTTTCTGACTTGCAGACAGATCATTTGACAGAACCACAATATCATAGGTTTCATCTTTCATAGACAGAGTAGGAAGAGGTACATCTTCTGCACTAGTAGATGTTAACAATACTACATTTGCTGTTTTCACAACCTTTGATCCGTCCTTGTACGTTACATCGGGTACAAAATCATCACTGATAATATCTGTCATGTTGATATCAATTTCTGACATAGGATATATCCACTCAACTGACTGGTTGATGGCACCATTTCTACGCTCAACATACTTCTTCAACATGCTCACGTGGAATACCTTCACAGTGTTTGCCATTTTGATCTTATAATTAACTGCAGAAAGTTCTTCGACCACCTGAAAAGGACCCTTCCACATAACACGAAGTTTGTTTATGTTGATCATTAAGTAGTACTAGGACTTTATCCATATACTGAATAAACATGCCTTTGCTTTTCTATCTGCAAAGACCTTGTACACATCTGTTTTTCTATCAGCTGACTGCTGAGCAAGCTCACATGCATCCTTTAGACGATTATGCAGTTCATAAATGTATTGGTAGACAGTTTTACTATCAGGTATGTCTGTCTTATTTGTCCATTGTGTCATCAGTAGATCCAAAGGACCCCTAGGTGAAGTCTGAAAAAGAAGTTTGAATGGTGAGATTCTCGGTGTTTTCGTTTGGCATTTCCCTGTATGTGAAAAGCAGAGCCGGTATGAAACGATCCTATTCCTGGGGTTCCTGCCTTGCAACGTTTCTCAGCATGGACTTTAACGTTCCACTGAATCGTTCAACCATGCCATTCGATTGAAGATGATACAGCGTGGTTGAAATGGAGGAGATTGACAACAGTCTGTAAATTTCTCTCATGAGGTCCAAAATGAATTGCGTTTCGCAATCCGAGAGAATTTCGTCTGGAAGATCCACTCTGAAAATCGCAAGTACGGCTTCAGCGACAGACACTGTATCACTTTTCTTCAGTGGAATCGCTTCTGGATACCGTGTCGCTGTATCCACCAAAGTTAAGATATAGCGATACCCGGAAGAAGACGGTGGGAAAGGCCCAACAAGATCAATAGCCACCTTCTGAAACGGGATGGAAATGAGAGGAATTTGTGCAAAGGTGCACATGGGGACACAACCTTTCTGAAATGTCTTTTGGCAGAGGCCACATCTGTAACTTGCTTTGTGACACACCTGGCCAATAAAAACGAACCAAGAACTCTTTAATATCTTTTTGATTCCGCAGTTACCAGCGAACAATGCATCATGAGTCGTGTGTAGTACTGTCTCTAAGTGGTTTGGAACGACAACTTGTTTGTTGGCCTGTCCAGGTACACACCTGTAGAGAATATCAGAGTCCAGTATGTACGTTGGTTTGTCTGTTGGTATGTCAGTGACAGTCTGTTTAGCAGCAGAAAGTATTGTCGTCAGCGTCTCGTCTTTTCATTGCATTTCTTTTAGATCATCTGGGGGTAATTTGGAGTTCATCCAGTTTTGAGAATTTTAACAGCTTTGCAGCCTTTCCCTGCTCTATGATGTCTGATCTGGTACTCACAAAACAAGGAATGAACGATCCTCCAGCACCACCATGTACTGTAGTGACACCTGGCAAATGTGTCAAGATCAAATCGCAAGCTGGGTTTTCAAAACACAGGAGGTTAGAAATCCATAGAAGTACAGTGTATCGACCAAAATGTTGCCAGCGGAAAAACGTTTCTATCTTGCCTCCAAATGACCTACACTTTTGGAGAGTGTTGAGACACTGGTTTTGAAGCACAAAAGATCTTCTTACACCAGTGGTGGTGCACCCAGTGTCTCGCAAAAATGAAGCCTGCAATCCGTTGATGGCTCCGTTTTCTAACACCAGTCCATCAACCGATTGATGTGGTGCCGAAACAAGGCCTCTACACAATCAGTGGAGACTAATGCGGGTTTTGAATCATTTGGTTTGAAAGGGCAATTCTTTTTCAAATGGAACTTGGCATCACAAAAGAAACATCGCATTGTCTGATCAGCAGCTGACTGATTGGCGTTACTTTGTGAACTTCGGTTCTGTCCATGAACTGACCCAAAATGTCTACGCGGTGGTTGTTGTCCACGACCTCGGAACGTTTGCTGAGGAGCAATGGGTTTTTCCAACAGGGAGTACTGGTACTGACGAAAGTCACTCGAACCATGGAAAGATCCCTGTCCATTCCTAGGATAGGTATATCCTTGAGGACTCGGAAATGACCCACGATTTACTGTCCTGTAATCTCTCTGTCCCGATGGGATTGTCCATGACGCATGAGACTCAAAGATGGAAAATTCTCCTTTCCTAGCCACGCCCTTATCTGCGCGAGCGATACAATTCTGATCAGCCATCTGACACACATTCTTCAATGCTTTCAAATTGCCTTTGTTTAAGGAAAGTGGCCAGATCTCTGCTCACGCTCTGTTCTCTAAGAAGGAGATCCCACAGTGATTGAAACGTTTTGTTCGTTTTTCATAAATCGATCCATCTTTCTAAGCAATGACTCATATGGATTAAAAACGACGGAAACGATTCTCCTTTGTCAGGGCGCACAGAACGGAAACGTTTGCGAAAACGATCGGCAGAACATTGAAATGTCTTGAGGAGTTCTCTTTCAATTGATCCCAAGTTAAATCATGTTTCGCTGCGAGTGTGTGGTACAGTGGCAAAGCGCTACCCTTAAACAACCACGCAATATACAATGTCTGCTTTTCGTTTGGCCAACCACAAGACGTTACATGACTTTCAATCGGAAAAGGAAACTATCAATGTCATCCCTTTTTTGCTCAAAAGGCGATAACTTTGGAATATATGCTGTTTTTTGGTTGAGGCGCACTTGCTGAACTGACTGGTGGAGCTGGTGGAGGTTCTATTGATGCCTGCAATCTTTTACTTTCAGCATTGGTCTCTATTTCTAACTGCCTCAACTAAAATGACGTTCTTTAACTTCAGATTCCATCTGAAGTCTTTTTCCTTCAATTTCAGATTCCCTTTGTAGTCTCTTTTCATCTCTCTCTCTCTCTCTCTCTCTCTCTCTCTCTCTCTCTCTCTCTTAGCCTATCTATCCTATCATTGCATTGTTGCACATAGTTGGTAAGTTTTTCTCCATCAAAACCTAAGCGTTCCGCTTGTTGAGCATATTTATCAAAATCATCCATAATGAACCGTCAACAGATATAAACACAAAACAATTTCTAAATATGAATTAAAATAAGGCGATAAATGATGGTGTTATATGTTTGACAAAAAAATTGTAATTACAATATATACAAATAAAGAATTCAATTTCCAGTTTAAACAGAAAACAGCTTACTAAAACAGGATAGATACGAAACTATTCATCAAAATCATCCATAATGAACCGTCAACAGATATAGACACAATACAATTTCTAAGTATGAATAAAAATAAGGCGATAAAATGATGGTGTTATATGTTTGACAAAAACGTAATTATAGTATATACAAATGAAGAATTCAATTTCCGGTGTAAACAAAAACAGCTTAAGAAAACAGGATAGATACGAAACCCAAGGAATGTATTTTTCCAAAAGTAATTTCCTTTCAAAAAAACAGCTATCAATTTAGAATTTAAAAAAGAAAATGAAGTTCAATGCTAATCTCTGTGTTTTTTCCTAAGAAAGAAAAAAAACACACACAATACTAAAGTTTTTGTTGTTGTTTTTTTTTTTTTTTTTGCTGGAAATAAATACTTTATAAGGTTTCAGTTTTTAAATATTCTTGTTGTCAGTCTTTCTTTCTTACTTCATTTCAAATGAATTTACAAAACAAATGTATCGCCTTTTACGATAAATGCAAATGAATTTACAAAACAAATGGACTAACAAGCAATTAAAAGGAGGAGGGGAGAAACACAAACTAGCGGAAATCCTACCTAAAAGATGAAAATGTTGAAAAGAAAACTGGATAGGAGCTTATTGAAGAGAAGGTTTAGAGGTTTTGAAAAAGGGGGTGAAAAGGAGATGAAAGGATACACAGGTTCGGAATAGTGAGAAGAAATCAAGAAAAGTAAAAGAAGTCCTCAGACAGCATCCTAGTGATCACTGTCTCCCGTGAATCAACTCAACCATCTACACTCGTTGCGTGATGGAGGTGAAGTCGATCCCACACTCAGAGGGGTAAGGGGAAAAATCAAAATGAAACGATCGTAAAGGGAGAGAAATGGATATTTATGAGAGGGGGAAGGACTACCGACTCCCCAACGCCATGCCCCTCTGCTAAATCAGA
This sequence comes from Conus betulinus, assembly GCA_016801955.1. Lineage (NCBI taxonomy): Eukaryota > Metazoa > Mollusca > Gastropoda > Neogastropoda > Conidae > Conus > Conus betulinus. The sequence continues at coordinate 1,429 of JADBJO010037173.1, read as the reverse complement.
GCAGGAAGAGGTTGGGGCTATCAGTCCTGGGGAAGTGGACAAAACAAAAATGTAATCTCTGGGGGAAGGACAGCGACTCCTCAACGCCCTGACCCTTGCTGCCAGGTACGAGCAAGAGGAGGTTGAGGCTATCAGTCCTGAGGTGGTGAAGGATAAAAAAAAAAATCCTACCCAAAAAGAACCTTAACGGAGTAGCATTTGATAGTCCGACGACTTTAATGGAGTAGAGCAACCAAAACAAAAATCTCAACCACCTGAAACACACATAGAAATAGAAAACAAAATGCAAATATTATACACAATAAATAATTGAACAATTTTTTTTTTGTTCTTCCCTCAAACCGTTGAGGGTACAAATCAAAATCCTCTTTTTTAATGAAAATATAACCCTCTTTTACAGGCCCCAAGGGCACAAATAGAAATCTTTCCTTTTTCCTTTTTTCTTTCATCGTAGTCACCACTGTCACACTGTCACTTAAGCACACACGCATTCATGACAGCATTTACTCCATACTCACACGCAATCCCTCCAATCAACCAAAAGGCACACTACGAATGTTCGTTCATCTCCCCCTCTCCTTTGGGGAAGGCACTTCACTAAATGAATCGAACAATTAATAAACAGATTCTATACATGTATCTCTCTTCTCTTCACACTGAGAGATAAATCAGGTTACGAATTGAAATCAGTACATTCTTACAAGTTTCTTCCTTTTTGCCGAAGGAAGAATATTCACAACCTCTTAGACTATAAAGTCATGGCCTTCACATATCATTGGCCCAAGATCCAGACCAGAAAATAAATAATTCCTGCAATCATGATGCCATACCTGCATCAGAGATAAGACTCACTCCATATAATGCCCTTTCTGTATCAGAAAACATGTGCCCCCCTTGAATTCTCCTGTCACTGGAGAAATGATGTGATCCAACTCCTCTACCTGGAGTCTTAAATTGCAGAGGCTGAACTACCGGTGTGTACCCCACACCATGGCCATCGTAACCACCCGTCTCAGAGGAGGAATAGCTGGTGGGGTGAAGAGTGAAGGGTGAGGGGCTGAAACATGAATAAGGTTCGTGTAAGTAACCTGCTTCCCAATTCAACATACGAATTCTTTCTTTTTCTTTTCTTTAGTCCCCCGTAGCTTTCCCCAACTTTCTATAGCTCACCTGCTAATGACTGGTCCGTGGTGAGGACCCCTTGACCAACGTCCTGACAGGTTCGAGTCTCTAGGCATCTGCTGGGCTAGAACTGATTCTTTTACTCCCTCCTACTGAGTGCATACTCAGTGTTCAAACACATTATCACACCTTACCAGCCCTTATTAAACTATCTCTCAGTGATCACTTTCACCTATGACCACCCTGTTTATCTAATGAATAATTCTCACAATTATTTGGGGACGCCCCGCTACACTAGTCAAGCCAC
>JADBJO010037172.1:0-5000 GCA_016801955.1 Conus betulinus | reverse complement strand
CTGCTTGTAGGTCATTAGTTTTGATGACGCATGGATTATCAATAGGTCTTTTTTTCTTATTCCTGTGGCTTTTAGATCCCTTTTTTTTCTATGATCAATGAAAATATAAGAAAAATATCTTTTAATCCATTTCATTATAAATCACTGATCTGGATGTTGGATGAAGCATGAACTTGGAGAACATTTATACATGTGGTGATAACTAAACATTTGAATGTGTGTGATGAACTGTGGAAATGATAAAATGTACACGCATGCGTGTATGCATTGGTAGTTTCGATGCTAGTTAAAGTATGAATCGAAACAGAAAATCCTGAATGAGGCAGGCAATAGAGCACAGTAATCAACGAGCAGGTAGGGTAACTCTTGATCCCATGATGAAATAAATGGACGCCCATAACTCCAAACGAATGGTGATTACGACACCGAATCGTCCAGCCAAAATAACAACAGAGACCACACAGAACAAACAAGGAGACATCCCCTATCACTTTGCTACATTTCATCGGCAGTAGGCTGTTTAGATATTGGATACAATGCCTATAAGTCATGATATTTTTTGTTGATTATATGGTAGGTTATTAAAATTGATACTTAACAGAGTGTTAGTTGTTGTTGTTGTTGTTCAAGTGATAAAGAAATCGCTAGTTTTGATGCTTGGTGAAGTTTTAGCGTTGTACACTTATACAGTTATATATACATGGTGAGGATATAGAAACTGAAGGTCACAGAGGAAGCAGGGCATAAAGAGATTTATGGACACTGAAGGTCACAGAGGAAGCAGGGCATAAAGAGATTATGGACACTGAAGGTCACAGAGGAAGCAGGGCATAAAGAGATTTATGGAAACTGAAGGTCACAGAGGAAGCAGGGCATAAAGAGATTTATGGACACTGAAGGTCACAGAGGAAGCAGGGCATAAAGAGATTTATGGAAACTGAAGGTCACAGAGGAAGCAGGGCATAAAGGGATTTATGGACACTGAAGGTCACAGAGGAAGCAGGGCATAAAGAGATTTATGGACACTGAAGGTCACAGAGGAAGCAGGGCATAAAGAGATTTATGGAAACTGAAGGTCACAGAGGAAGCAGGGCATAAAGGGATTTTAGTTTTGTCCACCTACTTCCCATTTTCCACATCATACAACATCTCATCCCCCCCCCCCCCCTTTTTTTTTTTTTTTAGGTGGGACCTCCATCCTCCTCCTTTTTTTGCACGTTTTTAAAAAATCTCCAGCAAGTAACCACAACTCTCGCGCACTATGCAAGTCCGTATGTTTTATTACTAATGGACATTATCTGGTGTTCGACGTTTGATACAAAGGGTCATAAAGGGGCATAATTTGAAAGTTTCTTAGGACGATCAGGGAGGAAAATGATGAAGACGACGTGACAGACTTACCTGCCGGTTTATATATACAATCACAGGCCAGCGCTACAGAGTACGCTTACTACCGTAACATATGCCGCCGTCAGGTAGGCCCGGAATAGAGACGCTGACAGTGTCCGTCAGGAAATTGGAACAATACGTTTAGAGAGACATTAGGTGAGTAGAGGCACAGGAGCAAAAACGTCAACTTCGGTTTAAAAAACAAACAAACAAACAAACAAAAAGAGAAAGCACCACCTTTCAGCCCGGCTCACCTCCATGTCTGCCCTGTCCACACTGCAACAGACTATTCAAGCGCGAGGAATTGTCTGATCAGCCATCTTCGTACAGACACCACCATCACCCAGTGATAGCAGAAGTGCCGGTCATCTTCAGCTGCGAAGGACAAACAACAGCAGGATGGGTGAAACACGACTGCATTGCTCCTGTCTTCCCCTTGGTTGAATTAAATGTATTTCGCATTAGCGATAACTTACATTTTTACAATAAATGTCAACATTTTACAGCAACGTGTTAGTGCTTACAGTGTGTTCGAATGACATATGTGAAAAAAGAAAACGACAAGGAGACTTTTCAAGTTGCTACTCTACCCACACACATATACACCACAGAGAGAGAGAGAGAGAGAGAGAGAGAGAGAGGAGAGAGAGAGAGAGAGAGAGAGAGAGAGAGAGAGAGAGAGAGAGAGAGAGAGAGCACACACACACACACACACACACACACACACACACGCGCGCGCGCGCGCGCGCGCGCGCGCGGATATAGATAGACAGATACATACATACATCGCATATGCATATATAAGTAATTGTAAACATGTAAAAAATGGAGAAAAAATGAAGGCAAGACAGTAAAGAAAAGAGTAAAGACTAAAAACATTGAAATGCCTGCGAACAACCCACTCCGACATGATTCCCCTTCTGTCTTCCCCTTTGACCCCAAAACTGTCAGCACACACAGCCCTGGAGAGCGCCGGGAAAAGTCTCACAGACAAATGCCTGTGAGGAGATTCGAACCCACGACTCTCCAGCTCGCAGCCTTGGACGCTAATCCCTAGACCATGGCGGGATGGTACATGATGCAGTTTACCTTCAGTGACGTCACAAAGCAGGTAGTGGCTATCCCAATTCCTTCCTAGTCTCAGAATAGTAAAATTCATTCATGATGTTTGTTTCTTTATACAAATATGTACGTATGTATGTGTATGTATATGCATATGTATATATACATATGTAATGGAATCGGGAGGGGGAGAGACGAGGGGGGAAGAAGGTGGGAAGGTTTTTTCTCCTGCCATGTGGTTAATGCCTGGTGCATGCGGTGTGTGTGTGTGTGTGTGTGTGTGTGTGTGTGTGTGTGTGTGTGTGTGTGTGTGTGTAGGCGCGCGCGCGCGCGCACGTGCGTGTGTGCGTGTGCGTGCGTGCGTGCGTGCGTGTGTGTGTGTGTGTGTGTGTGCGTGCGTGCGTGCGTGCGTGCGTGTGTGTGTGTGTGTGGTGTGTGTGTGTGTGTGTGTGTGTGCGCGCGAGAGTGTATGCGTGCATGTTTGTGGGTGGGTAGGTGTTTGTATAAGTTTATTAATTTGAAATGTTTGTACATATATTGTTCTATGTTAGTGCAGTCGCAAGGCGCATTATGAATGCTATGTTGTTATCATTATCATTAGTAGTTGAAGTAGTCGTAGCAGCAACAACACCACCAGTGTAGTAGTAGTAGTAGTAGTAGTAGTAGTAGTAGTAGTAGTAGTAGTAGTAGTAGTTGTTGTAGTAGTTGTTGTTTTTGTTGTTGTTGTTGCTGTGTTGTTGTAATGCACATGCATGCGGACGCTTGCTAGTGTCATATATATATATATATATATATATATATATATATATATATATATATATATATATATATATATATATATATATATATATATAGATAGATAGAGAGAGAGAGAGAGAGAGAGAGAGAGAGAGAGAGAGAGAGAGATCAGCCAGCTCCCATATCTGTTCCAGACCTTTAATCCCTTCTGGTGAACCATTGCCACGTTATCAAAAAAGTGATCACCCACCAGCTCACAAATGGCGTCATCTAGTACTATGACAGAATGCCCCGTGTGTAAACAGGAGTACACCACTCCCAAGCTCCTTCCGTGCGCCCACGTGATCTGCGCCCCGTGCCTGTTGTCATGGCTACCCAAAGATGCCCGTAAGTCCTGCCCTGTTTGCCGCATGACCGTAGTATCCTCTCCCGACCTTGAGAACAGTGACGTCATCGTTGACCAACTCCCGACGACTACGGAACATTGGCTATACTCCACAGTCACAAAATTCTCCAAAGCACGCAAGCGGTGTGACGTCTGCGATGACGACAACGCCGAAGCTACGTCATTCTGTGTCGCCTGCGGCATGAAATTATGTCAGAGATGTTCCCAACTTCACACCAAATTCCCTGGTACCAAACACCATGTGACTCTGCCCTTCCGCCAGCTGGATGTCGAGCGATTGGCTGTCAGCCGTCACGTGACCTGTCCGGAGCACTGTGACAGGCCGATGGAGTTGTACTGCCCTGCTCACCGGAAGGTGATGTGCGCGCTGTGTGTGGCTCTGCACGCAGGGTGTGGGGTGGAGAAGATGATGGTGGAGGAGGTGGCGGAGAGAGAGAGAGAGACAACAGCTCAAGACTCAGGCTGCCCGACTGATGGATCTGGGCTCGGCTATGAACAACAAGGTGAATAGAGAGAGAAAGGGAAGAAGAAAGAGAGAGAGGAGGGGTGGGGGAGAAACAGAGAGGGAAAGAGAGAGAGGAGGGAAGGGGAAGGGAGGAGAGATATGGAGAGAGAGAGAGAGAGAGGTGGGAGGGAGAGTGGTGGAGTGAGAGAGTTTAGAGGGAGTGAGAGAGAGAGGGAGAGAGAGAAAGAAAGAAATAGAGAGAGAGAGGAGAGAGAGAGGAGATATGGAGAGAAAGAGAGAGACGACGAGAGAGAGATAGGAGAGAGAGAGAGACAGACAGACAGGCAGACAGAGAGGCAGAGAGAGAGAGAGAGAGAGAACAGAGAGAGAAGAGAGACAGAGAGAGAGAGGAGAGAGGGGGGGGGGGGGGGAGGGGGGGGGGGGGAAGAAAGGGACAATAAACGGACAAAGTCATGCTAGCAATGTGAGTGTGTGTGAGTTCATGTGCACGTCAATATACAGCCGTACAAAACCCAGTTGTTGAACACACAGTTTCCTTCCCCGTACCTAATTTCTTTCAGATCAATCATCTGGAGCAGCAACTCCACCAAGGCAAACACACGACTTCATCGCCGCCAGCCTCACCATCAAAGAACAGTTCCTCGAGCTTCAACAGGCCTTGGACAAGCGACGCCAAGAACTGCTGGATCTGGTCCACAACGAACGAGAGAAGTTCCTGGCGGCTGCCACCTCTGAGCTGGCGCCTCTTAAAGATCTCCAGCCTCTGCTGGTCTGCCACGGGCAAGCTGCGGATCGTCTGGCCTGCAACGCACCTGCCGCCCACCCTGCTGACCATGCTGTCCCACCTGCAGCCTCGTCTCGAAGAGCTGGAGAGCAAGACTGCAGAAGGGAAGCCTCTAGGTCCTCTCCGGCGGACAGACCCGAGAGATATCAGTGACG
>JADBJO010037171.1:0-10002 GCA_016801955.1 Conus betulinus | reverse complement strand
GCTAACGACATGATCGTTAAAAAAAAAAAAAAAAGGCCAGAATATTGAAGTCTTTGCCGAAGACTAGAGCCCCCACTAGATACACACCACTGTCCATCAGTCATTTGGCCGGCCAGACGTGACAACAGCACGCACGGGGATTTGCACACAGCTCAGCTCAACTCAGAACAGGCAGGAATCAACAACACGCTCTGAATCCTGTCTCGGAGCCATACCAGGTCTGTGCTTGGTTTGATTTCAGCTTCATCCTTCCTCCAGCCATACCAGGTCTGTGTTTGGTTTTGATTTCTGCTACATCTTTCATCCAGCCATACCAGGTCTGTGTTTGGTTTTGATTTCTGCTACATCTTTCATCCAGCCATACCAGGTCTGTGTTTGGTTTTTGATTTCAGCTACCCCTTCATCCAGGGTATCTACAGACCCGTGGCATCTTGTTAGTTCACGAGCCGCCGTCGTTCAACTCTCGAAGCAAAACGGGATGGAGAAAAAGGGAAATGCAAAATCAATGCAGTCAGATGCGTTTCAGTTGGTACAACTGTAAGAACCCTAACTCATTGTGTTTTTGGGGGGGGGTGAGAAGAAAGGACAAGAGGGACAGAAGGCTAGAAGGCTGGGGTGGAGGAAGGGGAGGGACTTGGTGGGGAGGGGAGGGGAGGTATTGTGTGATGGCACTGTAAGTGTCGCAAAACTAATGGCAGACTTAAGTATTTGTCATGAGCACGTACGTACGTACGTACGTAGTACACACACACACACACACACACACACACACACACACACACACACACACACACACACACACACCACACATTGAGATAGAGAGAGAGAGAGAGGGTGAGAGAGGAGAGAGAGAGGAGAGAGAGAGAGGAGAGGAGAGAGAGAGAGAGAGAAGCAGGTTTGTCGCAAAGGAAGATGAAAAAGACAGAGTTGTAGAATATGACAGAAAAGACGAAATGTCAAAGCACAGAAGATAAGGAAGGGGGGGGGGGGGGGGGGGGGGGGGGGGGGGGGTATTCCGAGAGAATTCCGGCATCTCTAAAAGGGGAATGACAGTGACTCCAGTTTCAGCGTTAGCTGTGGAAGAGGATGTAACAAAGCAGGCATTGTGTTTTACACCCTAGCGTTGTGTTTACACCCTAGCGTTGTGTTTACACCCTGACATTGTGTTTACACCCTAGCGTTGTGTTTACACCCTGGCATTGTGTTTACACCCTAGCGTTGTGTTTACACCCTGGCATTGTGTTTTACACCCTAGCGTTGTGTTTACACCTTCACATTGTGTTTACACCCTGGCATTGTGTTTACACCCTGGCATTGTGTTCACAGCCTGGCATTGTGTTTACACCCTGGCGTTGTGTTTACACCCTAGCATTGCGTTTACACCCTGACATTGTGCTTACACCCTGGCATTGTGTTTACACCCTAGCATTGTGTTTACATCCTGGCATTGTGTTAAAATCCTAGCTTTGTGTTTACACCTGACATTGTGTTTACACCCTGGTATTGTTTTTTACACCCTAGCGTTGTGCTTAAACCCTGGCATTGTGTTTTACACCCTGGTATGTGTGTTTACACCCTGTCATTGTGTTTACAGCATGGCATCGTGTTTTACACCCTGGCATTGTGTTTTACACCCTGGCATTACTTTTACACCCCTAGCATTGTGTTTACACCCTGGCATTGTGCTTACACCTGGCATTGTGTTTATATCCTGCATTGTGTTTGCACCCTGGCATTGTGTCTACACCCTAGCGTTGTGTTTACAGCCTGGCATTGTGTTTACATCTTGGCATTGTGTTTACATCTTGGCATTGAGTTTACACCATAGCGTTGTGTTTGTTTACACCCTGGCATTGTGTTTACACCCTGGCATTGTGTTTGTGTTTACATCCTGGCATTGCGTTTACACCTGGCATTGTGTTTACACCCTGGCATTGCGTTTACACCCTGGCATTGCGTTTACACCCTGGCATTGCGTTTACCACCCTGGCATTGTGTTTACACCCTGGCATTACTTTTACACCTAGCATTGTGTTTACACCCTGGCATTGTGTTACACCCTGGCATACTTTTACACCCTGGCATCGTGTTTACACCCTAGCATCGTGTTTACACCCTAGCATTGTGCTTACACCCTAGCATTGTGTTTACACCCTAGCACTGTGTTTACAACCTAGCATTGCGCTGTAGCTTGTGACTCTGGACTGGAACACTTCACTGAAACCAAATCGCTCGTCGTGTGTGTGTGTGTGTGTGTGGGTGTGTGTGTGTGTGTTTGTGTGTGGTGTGTGGTGTGTGTTTGTGTGCGTGTGTGGTGTGTGTGTGTGTGTTGTGTGTTGTGTGTGTGTGCGGTGTGTGTGTGTTGTGTGTGTGTGTGTGTGTGTGTGTGTGTGTTTTAGCGCGCGCGCGCGCGCGCACGTGTGTGTGATTTGTGTGTGTGTGTGTGTGTGTGTGGTGTGTGTGTGTGTGTGTGTGTGGTGTGTGTGTGTGTGTGTGTGTGTGTGTGTGTGTGGTGTGTGTGTGTGTGTGTGTGTGTCTGTGTGTGCGTGTGTGCGTGTGCATGTGCGTCTCCTCTCTCTCTCTCTCTCTCTCTCTCTCTCCTCTCTCTGTGATGTGTCACGGGCCTATGCTGCTTAATATCTGCGCGTACCCATAGGCGGCTCTTCCTTGCGTGGTGCTCTGAATAGTGAATAACTCTGGAAAATAAAAAAGTAAGAAGATTCAAAAAAAAAAAAAAAAAAAAAAAAAAAGGACAAATCAACGCTGCTTTGACTTTTGGAATTGGAGCCAGTAAAAACCACTGTTCTGTCCGTCTAATACGAGAGATTGAAGGTGAGGGGAACTGTTGACATTTCCATTTCACCGTGCTCTGAACACCTCAGTTGTGAAGAAGAGCTAAGCTCTACACCCTGGGTACATTATTCATTCTGGTAGAATTTAACACCGCCTCTAAGCCTTCGAAAACATTTTTTGTGTGTGTCTTTCCTACGGTCTAGCAGTCAACGTAGATATTTCTTTTTCCTCGAAGTGAATAGTGAAAACCTGTTTCTCTCTCTCTCTCTCTCTCTCTCTCTCTCTCTCTCTCTCTCTCTCTCTCTCTCTCTCTCTCTCTCTCGGACGCATAATACAAAACACAGTTGCACAGAATTCAGTCAACACAAGTAGCACACAAATGTCACACAATATTAAAGCTGACGAGAAAGAAGAGGGGTAGCAATAAAGAGTTCATAACTTTTCACGAAGAGTCAGTTTATCATTTCTTTCTTTTCTTTTTTTTTTTTGGTGAAGTGTCCAAGTATCGCCCTCAAAATATTGAGGATCCAAGATAGACTTTCCTGATGAGGTTGGGTGGGAGGTGCGAAGGGGGGCAAGGGGAAATTCAAGCATATTTTGGACAATTCGAATATTGATTTTTTTTTGGTCAGACTGCACATTTCATTCTCCTCCCTCTCCTGTCGAAAGTTAACGTTGAATTGGATTCCCCCTCTCCTCACCCTCAACCCACCATTTTCATTTATCTTTGATTTTACCGTTGTGAATAGATTGTATAACCTAATACACACTAGCGCACGTACACACACACGCGCGTTGCGCACGCTCACACACACACACACACACACACACACACACACACACACACACACACCACACACACACACACACACGTACACACACACGCACGTACGTACGCACGCACGCACGCACGCACGCATGCACACGCGCGCACCCTCTCTTTCTCTTTCTCTCTCTCTCTCTCTCTCTCTCTCTCTCTCTCTCTCTCTCTCTCTCCTCTTCTCTGTCTCTCCATGGAGGAAGCAATTACAGAAAACAAACCTGGCCACCGTGGGGGTGGGGGGTGGGGGTAGTCTAGGAATATGAATGGTTTAAGTTAAATGAATGGAAAGTGTACATAATAATAGAGAACCAACTGTATAAGGAAGCATATGTATGAAAGAGGAAGCTTAAAATTAGTAATGAAATCTGTGTATACATACACATGTAAAAAACTACGAAATGCATACAAAGGGAAACATAGACAATTAATAATTGACCATGAAGTGATGAAGTATGAAAATAAGATAAACCAGGAAACGAAAAGTAGGACAATAACTTGGTCAGTTCAGTAAAGCAACCAGCAAGCGCAGATCTCGTTTAAGTAGGGTCAACATGCAAATCAGCACGAAGCGGCGATCCACTCGCACACATAGCAGCGCCAATCTCCCCCTGTCCTTCTCTCTCACCCGTTCTCTCTCGCTCTTTCTGCTTTAGAGAGAGAGAGAGGGGGGGGGGGGGGGAGGGGGAGCGAGAGGCGGATGGGGGCGACGGTGGGAGGCGGTGGGAGTGAGGGCGGAAGAGAGAGTGGGTGTTAAGTAATGAGAATTGCCTGCTGAATCTTGGCTGGATCGTCTGCTAAGAAATGGCTGACTATAGATTAGATTATAAGAGTATGGTTTTGAACTCTTTGAATAACGATAGCTATTATATGCATTTTGATTATTTTCCGACGGTTGCTTTGAATTATTAAAGTTTGAATTCTAGGGTTCCCGACCATTAAGAGACTCCTCTGGTCAACGGGCAACCTAGACAATGTGTGCGAGTCAAGTGTCAACAAAGACCCACGCCAGACGCACAGGCTGAAAAGAAATAGGGAAAACTACAATTAAAGTAAAAAATAACTGAAGGAATGTACCAACCTGATACATGGTAAGCGACAAGGTTATAGTATTCATCCATGGGCTGCTAAATCCAAATATAAACAACACAAGTCCAACACCACATGAACACGACCACAGAAGAACACACACTGAGTGTCAAAGGTTAGCATGGCAGCTATTGTGATAGACCCAAGATTCGGGTTTTACCTTTTGCATTGAAGAGGGCGATAGGCTATTTTTGCGCATGCGTAAATGAAGTAAACAAAAGATGCTTAAAATAGTACGGCTTTCCGGAGAATTATACCACGTAGGGAAGAAAGGCCTTTACTGTATATGTGAACGATATTACGATGAGGGAAATGGAATAGAAAACATGTGTTTTGTATGCTAGTATCAACAGTATTAATATTATGAGTTTTTTAAAAACAATAATATTTATACCTACTTTACGCTCATAAGGAAAACGTACTAGGAAGCATTAATGTATAATTAAGATAGAATTCTGCATGTACATACTGTCATGGAAGAATGTTGGGTTGCAGTCATGGTAAATTTTGTTCTAACTCTCTCTTTCTTTCCCCCTCTCTGTCACCCCGCTCTTTCTCTCCCTCCCTCCCTCCTCTCTCTCTCTCTTTCTCCCCTCTCTCTCTCCCTCTCTCTCATTTCTCTCTCACTCTCTCCTCTCTATCTCTCTCTCCCTCCCTCTCTCTCCCACTCTCTCTCTTCTCTCTGTCTCTCTCTCTTCTCTGTCTGTCTCTCTGTCCTGTCTGTTTCTCTCCTCTCTCACTCACTCTCTCTCTCTCTTTCTCTCTCTCTCCCCTCTCTCCCTCACTCTCTCTCTCTCTGTCACTCTCTCCCTCTCTCTGTCTCCCCCTAATCTCTCTCTTGCACACTCTCCCTACCTTCCTCTATCTCTCTCCTCTCCCAGTCTTTCTCTTACTCTCTCTCTGTCACTCTCTCTCTATCTCTCTCTTCCCCCCCCCCTCTCTCTCTCTCTCTCTCTCTCTACCTCTCTCTCTTTCTCCCTCTCTCTCAGTGCTTGCGTGTGTGCTTGCGTGTGTGCACGCTTGCGCGCTTGTGTGTATGTTGTGTATGTGTCTGTCTGTCTGTGAGTGTGTGAGCGCGCTCGTGAATGTCTCCACTGTTTTTCCCCCCGATCCAGAAGAAGCAGGAGAGTGTTTCCATTCACACATGACGGTGAAGCAGCACATTGAAATTTGAGCTTCTCTGAGTCGTCGGATGGTGTTTATTTATTTATCATACCACCCCACCATCCTCATCCCCGTCCTCCTTTATTCTCCTCACCTTGAGTGTGCATGCGCGCGCATGCGTTTGTCTTTCTGTGTGTGTGCGTGTGTGCGTGCGTTTGTGCGCATGCGTGTGCGCGCACGCGCGTGTATGTTTGTGTGTGTTTGTGCATATATATATGTGTGTGTGCTCACATACGCGCGCGTGTGTATATGTGTGTGCGTTCGTGCGCATGTGTGTGCGTCCGTGCGTGTATGTGTGTGTGTGTGTGTGTGTGTGCGTGTGTGTATATATGCCTTTGAGAAGCCATTGAAGTACTTCTTGAGCATGTCGCGGATGTTCTTTGGCACATGGTACATCTTAAGAGCCAACTGTATCATCTCATGGGGTACAGATCCATATGCGTTTGCCAGTCGAGCCACACTACGTCCAGGTCTCTCTTTTCTGTTTTTTGCTCTTTGGATTGCGTCCCAGATCATTGTGGCGTGTTCTACACAGCCAGCCACGCCTGGAATGCCACCTTTCTGGTCTTCTGATTTCTCCAAGCTGATCGCAGCAGCCTGTGGAGCCACTCCAGCACCTTGGGACATTTCTTGTACAGCTGGTAAGGTATTCCGTTTGGCCCTGGTGATGATTTGGCTCTGGCTTTGTCGACCACCTTCTTTGATTTCCGCCAACGTTGGAGGCTTGTCATTGAACTGTTCCTCAGGGTTGGTTGGCCACACCAGACCTTGAATGTCGAGTGGTGCTTTGCTCTGTGAGTCAGAGTATGTTTTTTTCTCAGATGCTGCTCAAGAACTCCTTTGTCCACACTTAGGGTCCCAGATTTTGGCTGCTCGAACAGAGTTCTGGCAAACTGGAAGGGGTCTCTGAAGAAACGCTCTTGTGTCTTCTTCTTTTTGCTTTTCCTCTTCCTCGCAGATTCCGCTTTGCTGAGGGCGCTGTGTTTTTTGCTTTCAGGTCTTCCCAGAGTTTTTCCAAGCCTTGTTTTTTCAGCTGGCAGAGCAGTCTTCATTTGCTTCTTGAGGTTTTTCTTTTGGACCCTGATCTTGTCCATCTCTTCTTGGCGTCTGGATTTCTTTGGAGGTGTTTTTTTTTGGGTAGTTTTGCTCCATAGGCGTCTCTACATGTGGCATACACAATGTCCCCATATGTGGCTAGTTTTGTGTTCCAGGGTGTGCTTTTCCCTATCAGTGCATCGAGTCTTTGGACGATTTTTTGCATCCAGTTTCTCCCAATCTTCAGTCTCGTTTGCTCGTGGCAGGTTGAGTTTCAGGCGCCTGGCATCGAGGGCCTGTGCAAATTCCTCATCCGAACCAACAGCGTGGATGTCCTTGGCACTGTGGTTTAAATCCTGGCCTTGGTCTTCCGACGTCTTATCTGCTGATGCAGTGCGCTGCTGCTCATTCAGATGAGTCTTCACACATCCCATCTTTGTTCTGTGGATCTTCATGCCACGGGTGGTAGCGAAACGCTTTCCACAGACACATGGATATTCCATTTGTCCATGTTCGTAGTCCGTTTGGGATTTGCAGTCGTGATTGGTTGAGCACCGATGGATTCATCATTCTCTCCCCCTTTCGGTGAATCCTGGGAGCATCTTTTCCTTTTGTTTTTAGTAGCCATGTTGAAGGCAAAAGTGGGGAGCCAGCCCACAGAGCCCTTGGTTCTGGTCTTTCCCAGTGTCCTCCGGTCTTTCCCGGACGTCCTCCGGCCTATTCCCGGAAGTCAATGGTTTACCCATGCATCAGTAGAAAGAAAAACTCGTGGAGAGCGTGGCAGCAGAGAGTCCTCAGAAGAGAAGCCCCCTTCAAGCGAGTGTTTCGGCCCTTATCTCCTGACACTCTAGGGGGGTTGGCCCGGTTCATGACTCCGGATGTCCCTCTGCTGCCCCTTTTTTTTTTTTCATTTTTTTCCCATCTTGGGATGAGCCATGACTGGGATTCGAACCCATGCCCTTCTGGACATGCTCATTTCCACTTAATGACTCGCGCACTAACCACTGAGCCACAGGGACACCTGATATTTGTAGGAAAGTTAAGCCTTATGAAGTTCACTTTTGTTCCTCCTTGACCAGATCCAACTTGAACACCTCTCTGCCGCTTCTGCCATTGCTTTCAGGGCTTTGGTTTTTTCCCCCTCCCTGCAACTGAGAGCTGTTTCATGAGGCTGTATGCAGACGTTCCCACAAACCCCCTAGCTCCAATTTCTGCAGTGAGGACTTTGACCTGATAGCCTTCTCTCCTCTCAGGCTGTTTGCCAGATCAGCATACTTTTCAGTCTTGTAGATCTGAGCTGCCTCCATTCTGTTCTCATATGGCACCGTGAGCTCGATCATGATCAGCTGCTTGGTTGACTGAGAGTGTAATACTATGTCTGGTCTCATGCCACTCTTGCTGATAATCTCTGGGTGACTATTCCATTCTGGGAGGTCTGCTGTGCACTCCCAGTCATCTGCCCCGTCCAGCAGACTCTGCCTGCATGTTCCGAGTGGCACTGTTGTTCTTGGCCATGATTCGCTGCCTCCTGCCGTGAAGAATGTTGCGGGTGCTTTTGGAGTCCTGATTTTCCCTTTTGTGGTGTTGGTACTAGCCCAGACTACTTGTACAATCTCTTTGAGCACTTGGTTGTGCCTCCATGTGTACCTTCCTTGAGCCAGGGCTACTTTACATGAGCTTAGGACATGCTCCACTGTTTGTTTTTTTCATGGCAAAGGGGGCATGAAGGATCGTCTGTTTTTCCCCACTTCACCAGGTTTGCATTTGAAGGCAGAAGGTCATATGCAGATCTGAGAATGAAGCTGATCCTGAGAGGGGCCATGTGCCAAATGTCATTCCAAGTGAGACTTCTTTGGAGTGCATTCTCCCACGTTGTCCATTGCCCTGCTGGCTCTGCTGGACTGCTTTTTGGAGTCTTTGTTGGTCTTCTTCTTTTCTCATCTCCTGAATCATCATGTCTCTTTTGGCTTTTCCTTTGGCCTTTGACCACCATTCAGTTTTGGTCACCCCCAGTCCTTGTCTGTTGGTCTGTGTGTGTCCTGTTATTTCTCTGATCTTGAGACTTTCTTTTGCAGAATCCATCGCCTCTTGAACTTTCCATTTTCTGCCTGTCTTCAGCTGGGGCTTGATTGCTTCAACCCACCTTGTCTCCTGAGTCCTCCAGCATGCTTTGAAGTCTGATTCCCCTGCTTTATATTCCTCCAGGATGGATTTCAGTGGTAGTTTCAGCTTTGCTTGGCGACAGTATAGCGCTATGTCAGTCAGACAGGGTGGGACACCAAGCATTTCCTGAACTGCAGACACCAGACCTTGTATTTGCCAGGGAGCCCACACTGGTCAATGGTCTCCAAGCCTTCTTCCGACATCTGTTTGGTTTCTTTTGCTCTTCGTGTGTCTTTCAGCGTATCATCATACCATCTTCCAAGGCTCTTGACTGGCTCTTCTGTTACTGTTGGAATGGTCTGGTTGGCAACACTGAAGACCACAGATTCGGCCACTTTTCCTTTCCTCAGTGAGAGACTCCGTGATTTCTTTGGCTTGAACTTCATTCTGGATGAGGCAACTATGTCGTCCAGCCTCTCCAGCACGTGACGTGTCTCGTCTTCTCTGGATGAAATCACTGTAGTGTCACTGGAAGATTCAGCTCGGAAGCACAGATGGGATATGACGAAACCAACAAGCAAAATGTTGTAATCCTCCAGGGCCAATCCCTAATCGTAACCTTGTACATAGGCTGCGGGTTAATGGTTGGTTAGGTAGGTATTTTAAACCGGCACCTGCTTGTGCATGTGGTCAGACTCTCGATATCCCTCATTTTTTATTTGACTGTACTAGTACAAAAAATCACTTTCAGCCTCTTCATGATAAGATGAAGTCCTTCAAGCTTCCGTTGACTTTGTCAAGTGTTTTTAATCCCAGTTATGAGAACGGCTGGAGCCTGGCAATGTTGGCTGTTACTCTTATTAAATCTCATCCACTTGGAAGATATTTTTAATTCTTCCACCGCCCCCACCCTCTCCTCGATGCCTCCCTCCCCCCTAACAGTTTTGTTTGTTTGTTTGTTTTTTTAGAACCAATTCGCGAATTTTTGAAACGTTAAA
>JADBJO010037170.1:5000-10004 GCA_016801955.1 Conus betulinus | reverse complement strand
ATTCTTAAATGCTCGACCCATGGGGAGCAACATCTGTTTAAAAATAGAATGGTAAAAGGAGTTTTAAAATCGACAGGTCTGTTTCGAGCGCTCGAAACAGGACCTGTCGATTTTAAAAAACTTCCTTTTACCCTCCTATTTAACACACACACACACACACCACACACACACACACACACACACACACACACACAACACACACACCAATTCTATCTATATTATATATATTATATATATATATATATATTATATATATATATATATATATATAATACCGTATACTGCGCACTTTCAAAGCTTTAATGTGCTAAAGAATAGATGATGACTTTCCATTGGCTGGCACAATAATTTCTTTTTTTTTTTATCAGTTGCACATTAAGAAACAGAACGTTCATTACAAAGCGAAAATATTACTCACATGTCCGTTAAATGGCAAGCATCATTTGCATGCCCTGAAGATCTTGTTGCCAAGAAAGCTCCATGTGACAAAATCTGTTCGTGAAACTTTACTAAATGAGTTCTCAGGAAGATCCAATGTGTGTGCGTGTGTTTGTGTGTGTGTGTGTGTGTGTGGTGTGTGTGTGTGTGTGTGTGTGTGTGTACGTGCATGCATGTGAGCACACGTGCAAATGAACGAGCACGTGCGTGTGTGTGTGTTGTGTGTGTGTGTGGTGTGTGTGTGTGTGTGTGTGTGTGTGTGTGTGTGTGTGTGTGTGTGTGTGTGTGTGCGTGCGTGTGCATGCGTGCGCGCGCGCGCGCTGTGTGTGTGTGTGTGTGTGTGTGTGTGTGTGTGTGTGTGTGTGTGTGTGTGTGTGTGTGTGTGTGTGTGTGCTGATATAACTTTGTACGAGCATACATAACATCATCAATTGTTCAGCATAGTATTCTACAGCCTCCATTAAGTTGGTCATTTTCAGCAGGTACATATCGGTTATTTTCAGTAGGCACATCGGTTGTAATTATCTTTTCAGCAGTTACGTTCAGTAGGGTCTTATTGGCCTGGACCTAGGATGGACTTTTCCAATCACGTTTTTCATAATAAGAGCCACTATCCTATCCAATGCCTCAGTCTTCTGGTCTCAATGGTCGTAGGATGATCTATACAGACAGTCCCCACTGCTGGAATAGATTTTCCGTAGGATCGCACCCGTTTGCTATATGCGAGCTGTGCCTTAAACCCATGTCCTTTTTTTTCTGTCCCATCTTCTGTGCCACCTCAGTGGCAGTGCACCCACGCCGCTCATTCCGACAACCCCCGTCCACAGCCACAGCCCGGTCAGTCTGACGCAGTCCCCGGCACCGACAATCCACAGGGAGGCAGCCAATGTCAAGTCGTCAAGAGGCAATCCCCACCGGAGGAGACACTGCACTGCTGCCGAGTCACTTTGGTGGTGTTCAGTGGCGCCTGTTCTGATCTAACATACGCAGGACACCACCTACTAAGCCCCCCTACTGACGACAATAATTGCTACGTCGCGGAGCTGGCGTAAGTGAGCTCTCTCTCTGGAAGACTCCACCACATCCATCCAACGATAGCCCCTATGGACTCGCCGATACCGGTGACACTGACGGAACCAAACCAAGGCCACTTACATGTAGAGGACATCGAAACTGAGGTCAGCATGTGAGCAGGGCATGATGGGCCACAGAAAATGAGTCTTTATGCTGATCGATGAAAATGAGGTGATGATTAAGGTGATGCTGCGGATTTCCTTTCTGGTCTGAGACTGCATGACAGGGCTCTACTCTATGTTTCCTTTCATAATATATCCCAACGTCAACAAGGCCCAAGAGATACAGACACCTGCACTGTTGATCAGGAAATTTGAGCAACACTCTCAGAGACGTATCCATTAAGTGGATGTAACTCGACAGTGTGGTCCTAGTCTTCCCAACTGAGCCCGTAGCAAACTCAACTCGAACTCAAACTCGAGCCGGTCGGGGGCAGACAAATCCCCACATGACTCTGAAGAGGATCGAACCCACACCTCTCAGCCGGGAGTCAGCGACGCGCTAGCCACTTCGCTACGGCAGCTGGTCCATCTTTTTTTTTAATCTGCAGTCAGATCCATGTCCTTCTTAGTAGCTGGATCCAGCTCCCATATCCGTCTCACTTTTTCAACCGCCTGAGACCTGTTTGCTCCTTGAACCTGCCCCTATGTTGGTTTCATAGTTGGATGTAAACACAGATCCGTTTACCGCTTGGTTTTCGGTGACTGGTATGGGTCTTCCTTGTTCTATGGGGACGGATGACAGAGTTTCCGTTCTTTGGCTGCTTCTCTGGTCTCTTATGCAGAGGATGCTAATAAGAGATCACCACCAAGAGTCACCCATGGCATGCAGCCTTCCCTGTACTGGGTCTCCCACGCAAAGGGCCTGGCTGATAGCCTTTCACCTCTCAGAAAGGTCTACCTGTTTCTCTCCCGTCACTCACCCGCACGGTGATGGAAAGAGCTTTTCTCTCTTGCAAGCACGCAGACGCCTGTGCTTGCCAGCTACTATGCTCGTGTCCGTGTGTGTATGTGTGTGTGTGTGTGTGTGTGGTGTGTGTGTGTGTGTGGTGTGTGTGTCGTGTGTGTGTGTTGTGTGTGTGTGTGTGTGTGTGAGCAGAGGGAAGGGAGGGGAGGGGGGTTAGCAAATGGATTTCTCTCCCCTCTCTCTCTCTCTCTCTCTCTCGCTCTCTCCTCTCTCTCCTCTCTCTCTCTCTCTCTCCTCTCTCAAGAATGCAGTACGTAGAAGCGTGTGGATCGTCTGTCGCTTGAGAATCTGTACCACTCTGACATAAGTAATAACCCCCTGAGTAGTCTGGAGCAGCGTGCGCTAAAAAGAGCAGTCAGAATCTACAGTCTTGGGCAAGCAGTGTGAATCGCAATCGCAGCCAAGTCTGGTTTGTATTAAAGCTGACTAGTCGATGTTCGTAGCGACTGTTAGTAATGTCTAGAGGGCGTATTGTGTGGTATTCTAAGTAAATGGAATGAGAACAAGCTCCACTGAACACCATTGAAAGTTTATTTATGCGATCTTTGCTTTGGTAAGCTGGGTCATGGTGATTTCCTATTGATGACTCCTTTGTTGACTGGAAGCGTTGGGGCACTCTGATAGAAACAAACATGGGGGTTAGCTCTGTACGCGCGCGCGCTCGCGCGCGTTCGTGTGTGTGTTGTATGTTTAGTGTGTGGGGTGTGTGTGTGTGGTGTGTGTGTGTGTGTGTGTGTTGTGTGTGTGTGTGTCGCGCGCGGTGTGTGTGGTTGTGATGCGTTTACGTGTGTGTGTGATGTCGTCTCTCTGTCCCCATCTACTCCTCCTCTCCTCATGTAGTCCTCCCTCTCGCTCCTCTCTCTCTCCTCTCTCTCTCCCTCTCCTCTCTCTCTTTCTCTCTCTTCTCTCTCCAATCTTCTGCCATTCTCTCTCTCTCTCTCTCCCTCTCTCCTTCTCCTCTCGGACTCTCAGTACGCAACGTGTGCGAAGCTCAAGGAGGGGTGGTGTTGGCCAGGGCATGGATTAAGCCTGAAGGAAAGGCTTGTATCGTATAGCTCTGGAGGGGCGGGGTCAGAAAGAGCCCCAGCATGGTGTTTTGAATAGAAGTCATCGAAAGTCTCTAGGTCGTCTCAACCTCCTCTCTCTTCTCCTTGGACAATGCTCTCATGACAAACGAAAATATCAGTTCTGGATTCTCTATCTCTCTCTCCTCTCTCATCTCTACTACGCACGTGGTGCGAAGCTCACATTGCTGTGGGTTGTTTGGCTTTTCAACCTACTCTGAAGATGTTAACTTTTTTCCTCCTCTCAAAATGGACATCAGCGTGACTCCAACCAAAGAGCAAACAGGTTGGGAATAAAGTCGCCGAAATACGATTTGCAAAATTCTCCAAACGATAGTCAGATCATGTTCTAGACAACACGTGAAACCCTGCAAGTACACATCGACTCGTGTGGCTTTCACAATCTGCAGAGAAACGAAAAGAAACTCCAACATCAGACATCTGTGACTGCCGACAGAGAATGCAATTCATACGACAAAAGTAATGATAGTCATGTTGAATTTGTGAACCGTGAATTGTGAGCGGACAATGTGCACAATCTGCAGAGAACTGGGTCAGAGCCTGAACCTGGAGACATGCTTGGGAGAAAGTACTGTCGTTCACGATTTGTGTTCGTGAATGGTAGAGTCGGAATGGAACATTCTTTGTCGGCAGTCTTTGTCACATGTTTTAGGTAGAATCACATTCATTTGGGGAGAGAGCGCTTTGTTCCGAGAGAGAGGGAGAGAGAGTACCAGCCTGTGCAGTCACGGGTTGAGACGATGACTGGAGGAATATAATGACTCCTCAGGGGTGAGTTGATGCGAATGGAAAATGCGTTTGTCATGTTCGTGTGAGAAGTGTTGTGTAATGTCCCACTGACAAGATGCATTTGTAGGAAGCGTAAAGGAGAGACACACTCATCTCCCTATTGCCCCTAACGCAATGCTTCTCCGTAGTCTTTCGTCTGGATATTTGCTGTCTTGAAAGGCGCCATCGTCCTGGCAATATATATATCTTATTTTTCAATATAGAAGTTTTTTCCAGGAGCAGCAGATAACCGACTCCTAATTTGGTGATCTCCATCCTACTTCATCTGCCAGACAGCTGGATAATTTAGAAAATAATCCTGGCGGTTGCTGAATCCGCGATCGAATTTTTTGTCAGAAACCGTCCATTATTCTACATAGCAGGGATGAGTGTGTGTTTATGTGTGTGTGTGTGTGTGTTGTGTGTGTGTGTTGTGTGTGTTGTTGTGTGTGCTGTGTTTGTGCCTGTGCGCGGGCGCACGCCAGCGCACCACGCGGATGGGAAGGGAAGGGGGGTGGGGGGGGGGGGGGGGGGTGGGGTAACCATCCTTCACAGCTTTGCAGTCCCTAAAGAAGACTGAGCACGCCTAAAATTTCCATCTCCCTCCTTCATCTCCACCACCTCCCCAGCCTCCACCCCTTCCCCCCCCCCCCCCCCCCCCCCTTTCACCATC
>JADBJO010037170.1:0-2500 GCA_016801955.1 Conus betulinus | reverse complement strand
GAAAGAAATTTACTTATGAAATGAGGAAGATGAGGCTTCAAAAATTAAGTGCACTCACACACACACACACACACACACACACACACACACACACACACACACACACACACACACACACACCAAAATATATCTTTCAACATTTCAACAAAAATAATGTATATGTGGCAAAACAAACACATCAAAACATCATATTTTGTTTGAATGTGCGCCCCCTAGAACATAGTTACCATGCTTATGAGGCATGTCTGGAACTGATGCTTTTCATTTTTTTTTCTTCCTGATTGTGATCTTGCTTTTAAGGTTACCCTCTTCTTTGAAAGTATAGTCTGGTAAGATATTTACTTTAATATGACCTTGGCGGTGTTACTGTGATTTATATGTATAAATCTGCAATATGCATACACGCACGCACGCACGCACATACGCACCTTCAGAGGAAGGGCAGGTGGATGAGTGAGGGAGACGAGGAGGGAGATAGAGAGAGGAGAGGGAGAGAAGTTCTGAGAGAAGAGGAAAGGAGTTGTATCAATGGTGCACCTATGTGCATGGTATGGTAATCACTATGTAATCACAGTTGAAACCGCCCACCAAGGTCATATTGGAGTAACTGTATACAAGAGTATCTATATCAAACACACCGAGGTATCAACTTTAGAAGCAATATCAAGAGAAAAATACAAAAGAAAAAGAAAAAAAAAACTTCAGTTTACTAGACATGAAAAATGAGCAAAAAAAAATGGAAACTGCACATAAACTTTGCGTATCAAACGGCCTCTTAATGTACCCTTACATAATGCTAATAACATGTCATAAGGGTAGAAAATATTGGTCGATTTCCTTTTGTATCCAGCATGGTCAAATGTTTGAAAGTATTGGTGGTTTGCGCCGACGTTTTTTATTGAAAATTACCTAGGACGAGACGGACGGTGGGTACATAACGCAGGCCACATAAGTCCCATAGGCAACCAACTGAAAATTATGAATATCGGTCAGTCTCAGAACTGGGCATTTAAACAAGACAAGAAGAAGAGCACTAAAGAAAGAAAAGAGAGGTATCTGTAAATGGATTTGGCATTGTATGGATGACTCAGAAGACGGTTGGTGACGAATAGAAGTCAGATTCTTTCTTTTTAGTTTAAAGATAGGTGATTGTTGCGCCCGTATGCAAGATGGACATTGCATACCCCTAACAATGGAAGAAAGTGAAAACTATGAGTTGTATTATATCACTCGTTGTAAAAATCTTTTTTCAAGCGGAGAACTATCTGACATCAATTTCTTAATGTTGGCGTTTTTTTTTTTTTTAGAGAATGTGCTTCGAATGAGAAGCCTAGGGTTTAACAAGAAAAAAATGGTTCATGCAGAAAAAAAGATGGTGTATGCAAGCGGAAAAAAAAAAAAAAAAAAGTTTTGATGTATGTGCCCATCCTGCTCAAAAGGAAATTGAAGCACGAGGAACACTTCGTTTTTAGATGGCCCAAGAGTACATATTAAGCGATGTAGAAATTCCGTTGTTCTACCTCAACTCAAAACCTCTTTGGTAATTTTATCCTCCTGCAAAACATGTAGACATTGTAAACGCAATTCGCTAAGTTTGGTGGCGAAGCTTTTCGATTTAAAAAAACTGAATTCTGTAGGCTGGGTGTTGTAAATCGAGATTCATGAAGTTTTTAGTTAAGTTGTGTTAAGTGTTGTTAAGGTTTATTGTGATGGAGGTATTGATTGATGAAGGTTCTGTTTCTTCATTTTTAGTGATCTGGCATTGTTCGACTGTTTTCTGGGTTGCAAACGATTTTTGACTCGCACCCGTCAGTGGTTGGCCAGAGTTGGCAACACCTAAACGGCCACCCCCCCAATTGCGTATGCACTCCTTGGCATAAGGGCGTGGGTTTAAATTAAGGGAAAGAAACATTGGTAATGATTGTCGGGATATCGGTCTAGCGTACCTCCTTCTCGAGTCTTCTCTCTCGCTCTCTATTATCTCGATCTCTCTCCTCTCTCTCTCTCTCTCTCTCCTGCGCGGGTCTTATGTCCATATAAAGGAAGTGATGCTGCTATTACTCCTCCTCTCTACTACTACTTAAAATGAAAGTTTACTGCTAGTACTACTAGCAATACGACGACTAATCTACTACGATACTAAGACTGAAATACTATAAAAACACGCGCGCGCACACCACACGCACAAACACACACACACCGCAAGCACGTTGCACGCGATTACAACACACCACACACAACACACACAACACACACAAAAACACACACGCACGCACTCACGCCAGCACGCACGCACGCACGCCAGACACACCAACACACACCCAACACACACAAACACAAAACATACACACTTGGACTGAGTTTTCGAGACCACTCACCACATCCCTCGCACTCTTGCTCGCCCGTTCTGCCAAAGAAGTTCAGTCTGGCACCCAGATTCCTTTGGCCTGTTCCCTGTCCAATTCTGGTTCAATTGAGCCTTGTAAGCGAAAAAAGAATC
>JADBJO010037169.1:5000-10005 GCA_016801955.1 Conus betulinus | reverse complement strand
ATTATCAACGAGACACCAAACGAAAGGGGAAGAGGGGGCCAACGACGACTCTTTGAGCAACGAGACACAAACCATCCCGCTCAGGAAAATGGGTGGCCCTGAAAAGGGCCTAGTTAGTTTGGGGGTCGATTTGGGAGACAAGCAGACGCGCGCAGGTTTACTTGCTGCTGGTGTACTTGGTCACCGCCTTGGTGCCCTCACTGACGGCGTGCTTGGCCAGCTCACCTGGCAGCAGCAAGCGCACAGCCGTTTGAATCTCGCGGCTGGTGATGGTAGAGCGCTTGTTGTAGTGGGCCAGTCTGGAAGCTTCGGCAGCGATTCTCTCAAAGATGTCGTTGACGAAGCTGTTCATGATAGACATGGCTTTGCTGCTGATACCAGTGTCTGGGTGCACCTGCTTCAGCACCTTGTAGATGTAGATGGCATAGCTTTCCTTCCTTTTCCTCTTGCGCTTCTTGTCCCCGGTGCGAACGGCCTTGGCCTTGCCGGCCTTCTTGGCGCCTTTCGAGCTCACTTTCGGTGGCATGCTTTGACTACAGTCGTTTGCTCTGTCGAGAAATGCCGCCGCCGACCCCGGGCTGGGAATTTATAGTGGCTGAGTTCGCTCGGCGGCTGCGCGCCTCACGGCGTGAACGCCGTTGGTTTTCCTGTCGCACAAGGCAGGGCCGTCAGCGAGGCTCTATTCACATGCGCGTCCGTAACCGGCCGGCCCACACTCGCTTGCTGAAAGCGCCCAACACACTTTTGCTACGTAGAGCACGTTCTGTACCCGTCGTCATCGTCATCATGTCTGGTCGCGGCAAAGGAGGAAAAGTCAAGGGAAAGAGCAAGTCCCGTTCTTCCCGAGCCGGACTTCAGTTCCCCGTGGGTCGTATCCATCGTCTCCTGCGCAAGGGCAACTATGCCGAGCGTGTAGGTGCCGGAGCTCCCGTCTACCTGGCCTGTGCTCGAGTATCTGGCCGCCGAAGAAGTGCTGGAGCTGGCAGGAAACGCTGCACGCGACAACAAAAAGACCAGGATCATCCCCCGTCACCTGCAGTTGGCCATCCGTAACGACGAGGAGCTGAACAAACTCCTGTCAGGCGTCACCATCGCACAGGGTGGTGTGCTGCCCAACATCCAGGCGGTGCTCCTGCCCAAGAAGTCGCAGACCAAGGCCCCAGGTGGCAAGGCTTAAGCAGCCTGTCTTCCTTGCTCCACACACCGGCTTCCATTTTCAATTTCAGGTCCTTTTCAGGACCACCTCCCTTTTCCTCAGTGGGCTGGAACAGTTCTGTTGCTCAAGAGTTTCGCACTTGACAGGCTGCGTCATCCTACACAAACAAAACGTACGCACACCACACACACACACTGACTGACTGGAACCATTTACTGTCAGATTAACATTGTTGTACCGACATTTAAAAAAAAAAAAAAAAAAAACGTAATAAATTAAAGAGAAACGACAACGATACAAATACCATCTCGATGACATAAAAATCTTAAAGGAAAATGAACAGGGAGACGTTTTACATTTATAAGTAAAATGAGAACACACACACACACACACACACACACACACACACACACACACACACATCGATACCAAGTTCTTTCCTCTTGACCAAACTAAAACACAAGAACAATTCAACAACACACACACAAAACAAAAATCTTCAACGTTTGGCTCATCTTCAGGACTTGTGACATAAAACAAAAGACAAATAAATACATATATGCGATAACGTATGAAAACATATACGTAATCGGACGAATATGAACACACAGACACACATACATACACACAAACACGCGACAGACCACGCGCAGACAAGTGTGCGCGCGCGCGCGCACACACACACACACACACACACACACACACACACACACACACACACACACACACACACACACACACACACACACACACCAAGTTCCAAGTTCCTTCTTCTTGACCAAACTAAAACACAAGAACACCACTACAACAGGCTGTCGCCAGTCACAACAAAAACAATTCAACAACAAACAAAAAAAAATATCTTCAACGTTTCGCTCATCTTCAGGACTTGTGACATAATACGAAAGACAAATAAATACGTATAGGTGATGACGTGAAAACATATACGTAATCGGACGAATATGAACACACAGACACACATACATACACACACACAAGAGACGGGAGAGACCGCGCACACACACACACACACACACACACACACACACACACACACACACACACACACACACACACACACACACCACACACACACACACACACACACACACACACACACACACACAAGCAAGCGCGCGCACCTTTAAAGACGTATTTATCCGTTTAGGTATATGTTTTGATATGCTATTGCTTATATGTTTCATTGAAGATTTTTGTTGTGTTTCTTCTTTTTGTTTGTTTGTTTTTTTTCGTTCCTACTCAATCGTACCAAAGCACGACAGAGAAGATAAATGATTGGCCGTAGATCAGTACACCAGAACTAAAGATTTCCTTTAGATCAAAGTGAAACAACAACAACAACAACCAGCACAACGGGCTGGCGCCAGTCAAGAAATCTTGATCGAACAGTTCCATGCAAACATGTCCTCTCTCACATATCGACGTTGATTATCTGTGCGTGTTTGGGATAGGGTGAGGGGGTGGATGGGTGGGTGGATGGCAGAGGAGGGGGGGGGAGGAGAAAAAAAAAAAGGGGGGGGGGGGGGGGGGGGGGTAACAGACACCAGTTTTGTTAACAGAGGATCAGAACAACACAGAACGTCAAGTGATCAGTGTATGCATTATGTTAGAGGAGAGAAGGTTCAGGGAGGGCCGAGATAGAGGGGGTGGGGGGGGGGGGTTAGCAAAAAACAACATTAACACAAAAATAACATGTCAAACTGTGTGCAAATGAACGCTGATTCTCATACTAAATACGTGACATGAATGACATGACATGACATGTCCTGTGACAATGCTACTTATAGATCTGTTGTACAGTGTCACACGATACGACTGCTCCACTTTCTTAATTGCTTTGCTTTTTTTTTTTTTTTTTTTTTGACACAGATGGAGTGTGGTGGGGTGGGGGGTTAGGGTGGATGATATACCTACCTACCCTACATACTAACATTGATCTAAGAGAGAGAGAGAGAGAGAGAGAGAGAGAGAGAGAGAGAGAGAGAGAGAGAGAGAGAGAGAGAGAGAGAGAGAGAGAGAGAGAGAGAGAGAGAGAGAGAGAGAGAAGGGAGAGAAAGAAAGGGATTTTTTGTGTTTCCTCGCATGCGTGCGTTATCTCGCAGTTGTTGCCCCACCAATGTATGTGTGTGTGTGTGTGTGTGTGTGTGTGTGTGTGTGTGTGTGTGTGTGTGTGTGTGTGTGTGTGTGTACGCGCGCGCCCGGGTTCGCGCGCGCGCGCGGGCGCGCGGGCACGCGAGCGCCCGCTTGTGCGTATGCGTGTATGCTTCCAGATCAGTTTGTTGTTGTTGTTGTTGTTGTTGTTGTTGCTGTTGCTTTAAATCAGTTTACCCTGTTCCGTGTCGACACCTTTTCATCCCGTGTCTGTCCTGTGTTGATAATTTTCATCCTCTGAGGTTGTCCCATGTCGAAGACAACTGTGTAGCCTGGTGTCGTTCTCGTGTGTATCAAAACTTTTCAGCCCATGTTTAGTGTTTTGTGGCAGTGCCAACAAGTCGGTTAACACTGCTGTGTCTGTTTACCACTGTTCACAAGCCCACCAATGTGTGTGTGTGTGTGTGTGTGTGTGTGTGTGTGTGTGTGTGTGTGTGTGTGTGTGTGTGTGTGTGTGTGTGTGTGTGTGTGTGTGTGTGTGTGTGTGTGTGTGTGTGAATATTCTTGAACGACGTCGTTTGATTCACACAGCAGCACACTTACATCATCCGTTTGATGGAACACATCCTTCCGAAATACTTTTTGTCTATAGCTTGCTCCAGACTTGTGTCGATGTCCGACAGGTGGATTTCTGGGCCACTGCTGTTGCACTCCGACGGATCGGGGTGCGAGCACCGAAGTGTATCCTGAATGGGCGTGGATGTGTATGTGCGTGCGCGTATGTGTGCGTGTATGCGTGTGTTTATGAGAGTGAATGCATGTGTGTACGAGTGCTCGAGTATGAGTTTGTGTGTGTGTGTGTGTGTGTGTGTGTGTGTGTGTGTGTGTGTGTGTGTGTGTGTGTGTGTGTGTGTGTGTGTGTGTGTGTGCGTGCGTGCGTGCGTGCTAACGCACGCGCACACGTTCGTGTGCGTGTGTGCACACCAACATCTGTTAACATCACGAAACTGTGAAGAGCTCCCACTTCAGTTTGTTGTTGTTGCTGTTGTTGTTTTAAAAATCAGTTTTACCCTGTCCCGTGTCGACACCTTTTCATCCCGTGTCTGTCCTGTGTTGATACTGTTCAACCTGAGTCTGTCCATGTTGAAGACTAATGTGTAGCCTGGTGTCAGTCTCGTGTGTACCCAGACCGTTCAGCCAATGTGTTCAGTGTCTACTGTCAGTGCCAACAAGTTGGTTTACCCTGCTGTGTCTGTACCACTTTTCACAAGCCCACCAATGTGTGTGTGTGTGTGTGTGTGTGTGTGTGTGTGTGTGTGTGTGTGTGTGTGTGTGTGTGTGTGTGTGTGTGTGTGTGCGCGCGCGTGCGTGCGTGTGTGCGTACGTACGTACGTATGTATGTACGTGCGCGCGTACGCGCGCGTGCGCTCGCGCAGATGTGTATACCACAATGTCAACATCAGGAAACTATGAACAGCTCCCAGATCAGTTTGTTGTTTTTGTTGTAGTTGTTGTTGATGTTGTTTGAAATCAGTTTACCCTGTCCGTGTCGATACGTTTTCATCCCGTGTCTGGCCAGTGTTGATACTGTTTAGCCTGAGTCTGTGTAGCCTGGTGTCGGTCTCGTGTGTACCAACACCTTTCAGCCATGTGTTCAGTGTCTTGTGTCAGTTATTTCCCTTTTCTTCCGATCGCGCTCGTTTCGACCGCTCTTTTCGCCGGCTCTCTCTGTCTGTC
>JADBJO010037166.1:5000-10006 GCA_016801955.1 Conus betulinus | reverse complement strand
TGAATTTTCCTTTGTTTTTTTCTTTTTTATCTTCTTCTTGTCTCTATTCTTCTTATCTCCCTCTCTCTCTCTCTTTCTCTTCTCTCTTTTTCTCTCTCGCTCTCCCCAGGGATTGGAGCTGGAAAAAAGAGATGTTATCATGAAAAAAAAGCATGTATCATTACCCTGCATAAATAAATTTCGTTGTTTCTCTGTCCTCGGTTCTGCTGTCTGTCTGTATGTCTGTTCTGTCTGTCTGTCTCTTCTCTCTCTTCTCTCTTCCTCTCATATCATACCCACCCCACCCCCCCTCTCTCTATGACTCTCTCTAAATGGAATTTTAGTTTAAGAGATTTGTGTTTCCTTAGTGATACAAGACGTCGTCAGCATATAGGAGAGGAAAAAAAAAAAAAAAAAAGAAGAACGAGTGGATCCGACCTTGATAAGTACACATCCGTTCATAAATTACATTCGGCATATTTCAGGGGAGAGGGGGGGGGGGGGGGGGGGGGGAGGGACAGCAGTTAGTGTTTCCTTCTGTTCTGTCGTCGTCCGGCTATGCAAGGAAGGCCCATGAGAACGACGGCGCTGACTGACTGCACCGGTTTTTTTTTTTGTTTTTTTGACGTGGTGGTCACTACTTGGCCCAGGTGATCTCAGGCCGCCAACAGTCCGTAGGATGTCTAACGGATTGTTGAGTTGGAAAATCCGGCGTTTAAGGTCGGGTTCGAATGAGTCGGTCCTAGGTTTCTGGGGCGTCAGGAAGTGATCGGGAGCAGCTGCGGGCACCAAACCCCTCAGGTATTCTGCGAGGCATTGTCAGCCTTGGCCGTTCACGCGACGGGGCTCCAAAGATTGGAGTGTGGTGTGTTATGGGGGAGGAGGTCGTTCTCGTTGAGGAGGTTCGTCACAAGGAAAAGTCCCGGAGTGGCTGGACCTGCAGTCTTTTGGCTAGTGAAGCGTCCCCCGCTGCTCGTTGAACGCGGCTCCTTCTGTTCGTCGGACGTCCTGATACTAGTGGGTGGTAAGGTACGAGAGTCCCCAGAGGATTGAGGCTCCGTGTCCACGGAGGAGGGGTCGAACTAAGGCCAGGAGAAGCTGTTCAAGAGGCTGCATGTCAAGTGTAGGAGGACGAACTAAGGCCAGGAGAAGCTGTTCAGTTACAGACTGTTGGAGTATCGTTCAGGGCACGGAGAAGGAACCCTTGGGTGCATTTGTTGTTGTTGTTCGTGGTGGGGTTTGTTTTTTGTCGTAACCATATGGATGTGGTCAGAACAAGCGACAAAATGATGTGTCCCGGAAAACGTAGGGGGGAAAAAAATATAGAGAAGGTGTTGTGGCAGTTAGTTCAGATCATGGAATCGATTCTGAAGAAAAGGTCTCTAGGGAGCGCTGTCACCGTTTTTAAACTGTTTAGAGCAAACTGTTTAGAGCAAACTGTTTAGAGCAACTGTTCAGAGCAAACTGTTCAGAGCAAACTGTTTAGAGCAGACTGCTTAGAGCAAACTGTTTTGAGCAAACTGTTTAGAGCAAACTGTTTAGAGCAAGCTGCTAAGAGCAAACTGTTTAGAGCAAACGTAACTTCCAAAAACATGCCATTTTTTTTTTTTCAAGAAAACAAACAAAAAAAACAAACAAAAAACACCCCAACAACTTGAGATCAGAAAATTCTCTAACAGTAAATAATGATCAGATTTACGATTATCTTTGCTGTTGGCTCCCAACCCCCAACCCCTCCCCACCCCTCCCTACACCAACTTCTTCCGCCTCTACCCCCAACCCTCTCCTTCACCCGTTCCAAGCAAACAGCAATGACAGGCCAACAACCACTCCGGTATATTATGTATGTATACAGCCTGTGCGCCGTCGCCATTTCATTCCGCCTGTCTCTTTCCCCTGTTGACGGCCAGGGCAGTCGAGCGTTTCGTCGTGTCGGCGGCGCTTGGGGTTCGTGGAAAAAAGTGAAAGGGTGGCGTTACGTTGGAGATGAAAATGAAATAACACACACAGACCAGCGGGCCCGGCGGCCCTTGGCTTGTAATGACGGGTTATGGGGTAGTGGGTATGCATTCTAAACAGGGGTGAGGGGTGGGGTGGGGGGGATTGGGGGTGGGGAGGGGTTAAGGTTAGCCTCTCATCAAGTTCGGGGGGTGGGTGGGTGGGCCTCTGTTTGTCCTTTGCCTGGCGGGGGGGGGGGGGGGGGGGGGGGGGGGGGGTGATGATGGTAGTGTAGAAGGAGGTCCATATAATACCGTGAGTCATCAGCTTGGGCTGGGGTTATTTACCAAAACCACTGGCTCTTCATTTGCATGGAGCTGCCGTCGTTTGGCAGGGAGAAGGAGAGGGAAAGGGGGTGGGGGGGTGGGGGCTAAAATTGTCTAGTGTGGTAGAGGATAATTGGCCATTAGCATATTCGGCGTGTTTTTTTTTTTTTTTTTTGTTTTTTTTTTTTACCAGACCAGCTAAGCAAGCCGTGTCGTAGTTGGTATAGGCATTTTTAGTTTTGGGTAATGATGATGAATAGTGGATGGAAAGATGTGCATAAAATGGGAAGGGGGAGGGGGGGGGGGGGGGGGGGGGGGAGGGATGGAAGCACGGAAGTGTTGTCCAAATGAAGAATGGAGCAAGAAAAGGACAGGTTTAAAAGGGGGCAAGGGGGAAAAAGGTTTATAGAAAGGAGTAACAAGGAGCGGTTGTGGAAATATGAGAGAGAGAGAGAGAGAGAGAGAGAGGAGAGAGAGAGAGAGAGGAGAGAGAGGAGAGGAGAGAGAGAGAGAGGGAGCAGACACACACACATACCCTCTCTCTCCCTCTCACACACACACACACACACACACAACACACACACACACACACACGCACACACGCTCACTCAATCACTCACGCTCTGCCTACTTTTCTCATGACCGACAACGGAGCATTCCCCTTTTCAGTACTTCTGATGAAGTTGTACCTATTGATATGTACGTATGTGCGTCGTTCCTGATGTGAAGAAGAAACAAACAAACAAACCAAACAACAACCCATTCCAATGAGCAGGCCCAAACTCGCCAACTCGGTCCATGACTGCTCAGCCTACCGACGGACAGGATGGATGTCCATGTATGATCAGTTCTGGGACGAAGAGGGCTGAAATGCCAGAGTGGCACGCTACTGTCGGACCAGGTTCACATTTATGCACATATTGAAAAAAAAAAATGGTGCCGCACAAAGGGGCGAGCGCAGTGCCGCGTTCGTCATGGAGGGAGGGGAGGGAAGGGAGGGAGGGAGGGAGGGAGGGAGGGAGGGAGGGAGGGAGGGAGAGAGGGAGAGAGAGAGAGAGAGAGAGAGAGAGAGAGAGAGAGAGAGAGAGAGAGATTTCATTCCTATCAGCCGTAGGCTTTTCAGAATGCGAGACTATCTTTGGTCGGACGCAGCGTCGAATATTGTGGGGCTGTTACGTCGCAGCGTTGGGGCGCACCTGTCTGGCACTGTGGTGTCAGGAGGTTAGAACTGCTGTCAACAGGGCTTCCCCTTGCGGCCAGTGGGGCTTTCCCAACGTCACAGGACCATTTCCCCCAATGACTTCCTTGACCACCTTCAAGAGGAGTGGTCCCCCCACCCCCCACCCCCCCCCTTTCACCCAGGCTCCTCGCACTGTGCACCTGGGAGCGAAGGAACGACAGGTGAAGTAGTGCCTGATAGGTGACCTGGCCCTGTGGTGCTGACGTAATGTGAGTTTCCTCTCTGCTAGCTCCTCCCCGGTTTTTACCATGTAGTCCGAGAAGGGCATAGTTCCCTGTCTGTCAAAGTCTGCCTTATATGCTTCTCCTGATCTGCTTATTATTCCCTCATTGCCTGTGTGACGCTTGCGCGCGCACTCACACACGTGCATGCACGCGAACACGCACGCGCGCGCGTACACACTTGCACATGCTCTCGCGCTCTTACACGCACTTACGCACATTCTCTCGCGCCTCTCTTACACACGCGCACACGCACACACACACACACACACACACACACACACACACACGGCACACACACACTCTCTCTCACATGCACACACACACACACACACACACACACTCACACACACACACACACACAACACACACACACACACAGCACGCACACACACACAAGACGCACTCACACACGCGCGCGCGCGCGCCAATCATACCAAACGCTTGCCGCCAAGTGTACTTCGTGGTCGGCAGGGCTTCAAACAACAAGATGCCCTGATAGAGCGTCTGCATCGGTGTGTGTGTGTGTGTGTGTGTGTGTGTGTGTGTGTGTGTGTGTGTGTGTGTGTTTGCTGCGTTGGAGTGTTTGCTTTTCCCGATGTGGTGGCGCGTTGTCTCCTCTCTGAGAGCTGTGAACATTCCGTGGCTGCGTGCACATCGTTGCAGAATAGTGTCGATGTCGGTTAGGAAAACACGTTGATGAGGCTGGAGACACTGGTGGACGGACGGACAGACAGACAGACCGACCGACCGACTCAAATGTGAGCCAGTGACCTTGACCTTGCGTCCTGGACAGGCGTGAAGAGCTTGTGGTGGTCGGTCTATCAGCGTGTCACTGACTCCGTGGGATGCTCCGTTCTCAAATATCCATGATAAACCCGTGGGGGTTTGGTGGTGGTGGTGGCGATGGTGGTGATCTTTGTACCTGGTCCAAGTTCAAACCCTGAATTTTTCGAAAGATTGTTCGGTGTGTGTGTGTGTGTGTGTGTGTGTGTGTGTGTGTGTGTGGTGTGTGTGTGTGTGAGAGCATGGGTGGAAATTAGTGCGTGAAGTCACATCAGTGATTTGTTGACGGTTAGGTCAGTGATTGGCGAAAATCATCTGCCTACGGATCTCTGTCCGTCTGTCTCTGTCTGTCTGTCTGTATGTCTGTGTCGGTCATTCTCAGTGTGTGTGTCTCTCTGTCGTCTCAATCTCTGTCTCTCTGTCGCTGTGTCTGTTCTCACTCAAACACATTTTCTTTCTCTGTCTCTCTTTTCTGTGTGTCTCACTCTCTCAAAACACACACACACACACACACAC
>JADBJO010037165.1:0-10008 GCA_016801955.1 Conus betulinus | reverse complement strand
TGACAGAGGGTCAGCTGCCGTCGTGTACAGTCTCTGCAATGACGTTCCATGGCAGCGGGCGCCTGACAGCGGTTCCTCCGCCTTGTTACAGAGACCATGGCAATGCCAGCCAATACACGTCGCCGACAAGTCACTCTATTTTGTTATAGAACAATATTCTATACGCCATCAGAAAAATGTCAGTGCCAGCCGCAGGTACGGTTCAACTCTGTCCTGTTCAAAACACTGGCGATGTCCCTCGACTGCACGGTCGTGACACACGGATCATACCCTCACGCGTAAGTCATTGTTGCTTCATATACGTACCACACTAAGTTTTCGCTTATATGGAATCTTTGTCGTCGTTATAAGATGGTATTTGCGGTCTGTCTTATATTCGTTGATTTTAGTGATTTGAACCTTGTGCCCAGTTGTGCACCTAGCTCCCTTATGCCATTCGAACCATGTTTTTCTGTTTTTGTTACGAACACTAGCAATTAGCCATTGACACGGTCGTCAAAAATAAAACACGTCCATGTTCCTCAAAATAACCTTTAACTATCTATCGTCTCGTAATAGTTGAAAAGTTACTGTACATATTATAACACTCTTGCTCAAATTCAGCGATCTCATAGTCCTTGTAACCAGTGAAGTTTACTCACTATTATAACTTCTGATCAAATAAACTGGTTAAAAAGGTACCTTACATATTATAACTTCTGATCAAATAGAGGGGATTTTATAACTTCTGAGCAAATAGCGATTTATGAAAAGCGGACTTATAACCTTCTGTCAAATACGGATTTTTACGAAATATGCTTTATTTTCCAGGACTTTCAGAGTCCTAAAACGTGCCTTCTCTGCTCTGGCCTTTTTACAGATTGCTAAAAAATGCTATCCGAACAAAGGCTGGGTGTGCCATAGTCCATAGTATGATTGTTATTTTTTTTTTTTTTTTTGTCTTTGTTTTTAAAAAAAAAAACAACCAAGCTTCCACCTACAAGCAAAAATGACATATCATTAGGATAACAGAATAAGCTACATTTTCTTGTGAACAGTAGAAAATATAAAAAATAGCATCTTATACACAATTTGCTGAGGGCCAGTTTTTTTTGGAATGAATTCGCAAGGACTGTAACTATCATACAATTGTTAAGTTCCAAGGTTAGTACCTGAGCACCATCCAGCAGTTTTCAGAGCACCTTGTTTCTGCAATGGCCTGGACGAATGTGAATTATACACAGCTTACCCTTATGTCTTAGATTGAAAAACATAGGGGAGATAAGCATTCATATCTGCAGTGGAAGATATTCTGCCTGACTAACAGTATGTGCTTTGAATGGGTGAATGGGAATCATAATGCTTCTCCTCAGAATGAGCCTTCGCAGCTTATTAGTCTCCAATGGGGAGACCTTCCTCCAAAGGGAGAACAACTCCGCCTACATATCATACTGCTGTTCCATACACCGTGAATTTCTGTGGAGATGGTCCCTCCCCCGTTGACAATTACCTTCACTGACAGGATCTTCATCTTTTTAAACAAGCGACGCTGGTTTGGGTCGCTGTATTTAAAACCCCTGTCCGTCGTACCGCAGCCCGCTAGAGCGACGTGCACACTTCACTTGTCTTAGTGTTCCAGCACCATGAACCTGCTTTCAGTTCAGATTACTTGTATCGCATAATGGTGGGATTTAGTATTTCACGGTTTGTATCAATACCAAAATGGAGTTTGAAGCAAGAAATGTGAAAACAGAGAATTTTAAACTATTCCATCTTCTAGTATTGGTTTCACTAAGGGTAGTACGCTATCTGCCCTCCATCCTAGTAACAACAAAGCCAAACCAATCCATCAACATACTTTTGCATCCACAAACATTTGAGTCAACGGAATCAGCGTCACAGCCTTCACCGCACTCCGCTCAGTTGACAGGTCTTAGAGCGAAATATTGATTTTTAAGTCCCTCATAGCGAAGCTTTTAGGGACATGTCTTGTCATTCACGGTAGACTTTGGTTGTCAGTGGATTTAAGAGATTTCGTGGGTGCGTTGGTCATTGTGTATATTCGACGGTGGTAGTCGTTAAAGTTGTTGTCCCTTTCGTTGTAGTTGTTGATGTTCATTTAGTCTTCTTTCTGGGGTGGTTTAGAACCAATTGTCGAGTCCAGAGGACATCAGGGGACATTGGCGAGCATCCTCATGGTTGAGTCCCCTAGGGTTGGGTGCGGCAAGTAGAAATTCATGCCAGCTGTAGTTGTGTGTTCGTCGTAAGTCTCGGATGGTGGTCATGGCGACGGGGAGGGCGGTGTTGTTTGCAGTCACTCAGGGCGTTTGGAGAGAGGCCTCTGACCCACATTGTGCAGTTCAGCCCCCAGGAGAACACATCTGTGTGGTATCCTGTACTGATCCGTCGTAGGAGGATTGTCCTGAGGGCCAAGGATGGGAAGTCGGAGTCATGGAGTTTTTTCTTTGCATGGGGATGAACACCCATCCATCGCTCGGCCAACATGGGCCTTCATAGCGTCGTTCCTGATGTCCGTAGGGCGGCTTGTCGGGCTTTGCTGTAACTTTCAGCGCAGAGATAGTCATAGGGTTGACTTGGTGGCCAGTTTCTTTGTGGCGATTTTGGCGGCACTGTCTTTCCAGGTCATTGCCTTGATCCTCGTTAAGGGGGAGGGCAGCCCATCAGGATAAGGTCTGTTCCTTTACAGATAATTTGGTGAGCCCGGAAACAGGATTTCGGCTTGGAGCTCCTGTCGGTCTTCGTCTCCCTGTCGACAAGCCTTTGCAATGAGGGACTTGTGATGGTTCTGTTAGGATGATCTACGACTGGGGGAGGTCGTGGCATGTGTTGATGTGGTAGCCACAGGACTTTAAAATGTTTATAGAATTCCCCCCTGGGCAAGTAAAAATTGGATCCCTTTGTGTATCTTGTCTGTGAGTGCTTGGTGGTTTTGAGAGTTCTGGGTAACCAGAGCGCATCCTGCATCGCCGTTTTCCCTAGCATGAGCCGTCATTGTGTAGATTTTTTAGTGATGCTGTCGTATTTTATACTTGACTTGTGCCTTTGCTAGTGTTGACAAGTAGAGGGGGCCGTTCTTTCTTGGCGCGTGACGTGGTCCCCTCCATATTGATGGATGATTGGGGGTTTCTTCAGTTCCCATGGTGGGGGGGGGGCGGGATGTTTGTTTAAGAGTGGTTCCACGTCATGTGGTCCGGTGTGTGCCCTTGCCCAGATTTCTTTGTATGGTCACTGAAGGAGGGCGATGTTCGTCTGTGGGGAGGTCCTGCTTCCTTTCTTTGAGGGGGGGGGGAAGGTGCTGTGTAGGTGCGTGCTGTGTGCTGGGGTTTGTCCCAGAGGGTGGCTTTCACAGAGTGGTGCCTACCGCTGAGGGGACAACGGGGTCTTCGAAGTTTGCGCGTTTCTACGGCGGACATTCGTCTTCGAGGGGGAAGCCATCCTGCTTCCTGGTGTAACAACAACGTCGTTGATGGCGAATCGGGCTGACGCCAAAGGCCCAATGCTTGATGTGCTGCCTCCACTCTTTTTATGAGTCCCCTGCTCTAGTGGCTTTGGTGGGTGAGCTCCCTGATGTGCTTCTCCCAGGTGTGAAGTTGGGAGTGATGGTCACGCCCAGGAAACTTGAGTTCCTTGCCGGAAAATATGAGCGGTCAGCTACTCTTATATGGTAGTTATCCAGGTTCCTCCTGCATTTTGTGAAGGCCATTATATTATATTAGTAACTGTCTTCTCAGCCGACAGTTCGAAAGCCGTTGTCTTTCATATAGGACTGGCTGTTTGTCTATGTCCTTTTGTATTGTCTCATTTGGCTTACTCCTGTGTGTCTCCATCATGTTGTCCAGATGGCCAAATCGTCGGCATTGTAGGGAACAAGCGTTGGCTGATTTGTCTTGGTCCAGGGACTTCTTGATATCATGCAGCTAATGATATTAAAGAGGGTTGAGTGCTATCACACTGCTCTGTGGCACGCCCATGTCTAGGGTGGTGCATCCGGGTATATGAGGGTCCCACTTTCACTGCCATTTGCTCTGGATTCAGCGAAGCAAGGTTGAAATGAACGGGTACATCCGGCCTGTAACTGCCGAGGATTGCCGATTTTGTCCAGAAGTTTGGAATGCCTGACTGTGTGTCGAAGGCCTTCCTTGATATCAAAGAAGGTAGCGACAGTTGTTATGGGATGTATTTGGCAGGGTTTCCAAGCGTTTGCATCTTCAAGGAAAACTGGACAAACGTGTGCCCATACAGTTGCGTGCCTTTGCTGGAAGCCCAGACTGGCAATGAGGTAGGATATATGGTTGTCTCCAGTGGGTTGTTCCAGTGTACGAGGCTATAGACGACATACTCTCCAACTGACTTTCATAGTGTCTGTCTAGATACAGGACAACCATGGATTGTTGGCTATGTCCTTTTGGTATTGTCCTCATTTGGCTATACTCTGTGTGTCTCCACTAATATTTGTCCAGATGGCCAAAATCGTTCGGCATATAGGGAAAGGCGTTGGCGATTTAGTTCTTGGTTCAGGGACTTCTTGATTTCATGCAGCAATACTATATAAAGACCCAGAATCGTTACAGATTTCCCTTTGGCGCATCTGCCGATGGATTGGGAACTAATCTGAAGTGTGCGGTGCTATGGAATCACCCTCAGGACCCTATCATAGATTTTTCCCGAGGTGGGGTGGTGAAGGCGCATAGGTCAGTAAGCTGGAGGGAAGGTGCGGCTGGTTTACACATTCTTGGGGCGGGGATTCAATGCAAACCATGGCCTTTCTTCAACAGGCGACCTTGGGCCGCGATGCTTTGTCCAGAGGTCCCAGCAGACTTGGTAGGAAGGGGGGTAGTGGGTCTTGAACCATGGGCTCCTGGGGAACCGCTTTAATCCATGTGATAGGAGGAGTGGATGGGACATTCTCATGTGGCTTTGCTGGCCGAACCAGAGGCGGTCGAGTAGCCATCTTCCCTTCCTCAGGGCGAGGCTGGCGTTAAGTAAGGGCGCAAGTGTGTCGGTGCTGGGACGAAGTTAATTGGTTCTTTCTGCCTCCCGTCCCTGGTATGAGCATCTCAGCAGGAAGAAATTGGCATTACTGGCTTGCCTTGTCGAATTGCTGGGGCGATACTTCGGCCTTTTCTTTGTATTTTTGTAACTGCCGTCGACAGGGATGGGAACGCTCTGGTCGACGTCTCTGCTTTCCTCATCTGTCGCAACTTTTTCCATATTTTAGGTCCGCCTGTGGTTCGCGTATTTTCTTCTTTGCAGAGTCCCGTTTCCGTAGATTCTCCGTTTGACTTTCATCTGTCGATGCTTGGATTGGTCCGTTGGCTTCGATCAGCTTGGATTTATTGTTCCGGCGGAGAGATTTTTTCGGAAATTTATAAAGAATGCGTGGTTTTTTTTTTTTTATGGTAGCTTTGGTGCATTGGTTCATTCTACGTTCACCAGACTGCTGAGTGCTGGTGTGGTCCATCCCAAGGCACCCACTTTGGGATGACAGCATCTGCTGTTCGAAGGATCAAGGCTCTCATGGCTGTCATGGGAAGATGTTTGTGATGTCTAGGTTATCTCGGGTCGCTGCACAGCGGTTTCATTCAAAGTTAGCAAGTAGTAGCTGTGTGCGAAGCGGAAAGCGGGGACCCAGTCAGCATCTGTGGGTACTGAATAATTGGGTCTGGGTCAGTCCATTGCCGTGGGTGTAGGGGTCGGCAGATTGGAGCACAAAGGTGTAGGAGGCAGGGTCGGACTGCAGGTGTGTCAAAAACATTCCCACTGTCCACTCTGCATCTAGGCTGAGGTTTGGTGTCGTCATGGTCAGGTCGATGGGCGCTGCTCTTCTGTCCCTTTTAGCCAATTCTGGGTGATGGACCCATCACTGAGAGGACCAGGTTGGAGTTTTGGTGACAGTGTCGGCAAGGTGATTTTCCCGGTTCCCGTGTTTGCCCAGCGTCCACACAGTCGTGACTGACGTTGAAGTCTCTGCTACTACCCAGCTATTATCGTCTGTTTTTCCGAGTCCGTTGAGCCCAGTGACGTCTGCTGTGGTTTTGCCTTCCCTCAGGATGTAGACGTTGGCTAGATTGATAGATCAGTTCTTGTGCGTTGGATGGCAAAAATCACATGTGGTTAGTCGACAATCTGGTTTGGCTGGTGGAAACTTGGATGATGCTGTATGTTAGTCTGGTGCTGACGTAGGTCGCCACCATACATCGATCCCCTCAAGCCCACGACTGGCGGTTAGAAGCCATCGATGGTGGGGATGTTTTGTCGCTTTTGGTTGTTGAGTGATTGAATCATCACCACATCAGTAGGTGGTAGATTCCGCAGATGTCATAGAGGAAAGAATCTTTCCAATGATGGATCTGCAGTTCCATTGTAGGATGGACAGTCGGCGCCGAGTCTTGTTTCATTCCTGGTCCATGTCCATGGTCGGTCTGTTTTTGTAGGGATTTGGTGAACACTTGGTTCGAGGATATTTGTCCTGTTTGTCAAGGAACCTTCCTCCATGGTCTGTTCTTCCTCCATGGTCTGCGTCTTTGGTGACGATTGCTCTTCCTCTAACCAGCTGTGGGACTGGCTCCTCTTGGTCAGCCGCAGGTTTGGTTCTTTTACACCAACTGAAGAAATAACTCCATTAGATGTCTTCTGCTGGAGTTCTCTCTTCAGCATAGCGTTCTTTCTTTCCCTAAACTGGAGATTTCAGTCTTCAGTTCCCTCCACTATCTTGGTGAAGCGAGCGATGACTTTCGGTGATGTGTGGGTTGATCTGTTGGGCAAGAGGGCGCGGCGTGAGATTGTGCCTGGATACCCGACTTTCTCTGGTTTTGGGCACTGGACGTGAGCCCATGACTTTTCCCTGCCCTCGCTTAGCTGTCGGGTGGCGGAATATGTTCTCCACAGGGTTGTAGGAAGATTTGGTTCCTCTTTTGTTGCTTCCTCTTTTTTTTGGCAGCTACGATTTCTTTATCCATCCATGAAGGCCGGCGAGGCTACTTTGTACATGTCGGCCCTGGACCTGTTTGGACCAAGGTCATTTGGTTTCCTGCTGGGCAGCTCAAGTATTTTTAGCAGAGGTCTTTACCTTCTAGGCAGTTTGGACAACTGTGCGTGTTCGCGGTGCACGTTGCACGATGGACTAAGATCTCAGCCATGCCAGTGGATAACTGTGTCGCGAAATTAAAAGACAGAAGAAAACAGGAGCCTCAGCATCCCCACCAATGAGCCGGTCGCAATTGTCCTTGACATTCCTCGCGCCAATGACCAAACAATGACAACAAAGTGAAGAGACCGAAGAGACATCCGACCACAAGTATGACCCTCGACGTCAGTGCTAAGAACATTCCTCCGCCCGCCAATGATAAAACAAGTACAAGCACAAAGGCCTTTGAGACACCACTACTGTGGCCAACAGCAGATGAGACGCCAAAACCACCACCATGGCAACACAGCGACGTTTCATACTGCCTCCACTACGGCGTAACAAACCGACGCCCGCCCCCAGCACCCCTTCTTCGAGGACCTTTCTGGCATGATTGGGAAAAGGGCCTGCAACAGCCCCGCTCCTGTCCTAGAACGGGAAATAGCAGACATACCTGAAAGCTGTCGACATTCTGGACCGTAACCCGCTCCCTAAACACTTGCTGTAGGATGTTACAGCCAACTACAACCGAGCAGAACTGTGAACATTGTAAACGGACAGCACCTGTACCGGTGCTTCTCGCTAATCCTACGACATCGGGTTGGTGAGAGTTCGCCCCACTCCCGTCCAATGACTCTTCCACAAAAATGACCTTTCTGATGACCCAGCTGTCCACCCTCATCCACACACAGAAGAGGGAAGCCAGCGTCTCTCCTTTCGGTCGAAAGTGCGAGAAACCTGTCACATGATAGATATTTTGCCAAGCACTGGGTCACAACCCGCCAAGATGTTCCGACGAGTAGGAAAACCTCCCGTCTCAGTGGAGGACCTGTACACAGCCCACAACCTTCTCTCACTCTCCTGCTTTTTAGCTTTTAAGCAGAATGCTGTTCCAAAAAAGGCTGGTGTGGCCATACCATCGGTGTATATTGTTTGAATTTACAAAACACCCAACAAGATTAAATTGATTATGTACTACACATACATATTGCAGTTGTGTGGTCATCAGCATAACCTTAAGTCAACACTGGGAAACTGCTCGTGCATAATTGACTAGGGAGGTGGGCTTATGGGCAAGGTGGTTAGGGAGTACGCGGCGGGTTGGCGAGGAGGGAGCCGGGGGGGGTGGTAGAGTAATTAAAGGCCCTTGGGGCCCGATCAAGGTTCCTGAATGGCCTCTGTTTGCCATAGTACTCTACGTCATGGAAATTCAGCATTACTGGTTACATTTACCTGCATTACATTACCTGCCTTTGTTCACTGTTTGACCAGTTGTGTTTTGGCTAAGATCAACTGGGAAATGGCTGTACAAGTCTGGAATAAAAAGTGAATTTGTATAGTCATTTTCTCCAGTTGTTGCTGTACACATTGTTCAGGCACGGGGAATAGGGCCAAAGCTTGGAACATTCTTTTGTGGATGTCTCCTTCTTTGTTCGTGTGCTCTGTGTTGGCATTTCTGCTAAACGATTTGGTGTCGCAAGCAGCATTTCCTGGCTCCGCCTTCCCTGTCAGGGGAATAAAGTTTCAGTATACTTGTATGTTATACGATGTCGACTTTCATTTTCAACTACGGCAACGAATACTTACGCACACACGGCCGTAAAACTGGCTATTCACACGACTGACATCAGTGCCGCGGAGCAGAAAAATGTGATGTGGGTGGGGTGTGTGTGGTGTGTGGTGTGCGCAGCGCAAGCGCCGCGCGCGCACGTGCATGTTGTGCGTGTGTGTGCGCGCGCCGCGCGTGCAATGTGTCGTGTATGTGTGGTGTGTGTGTGTGTTGTGTGTGTGTGTGTGTGTGTGTTTGCTAGGCGGATTAGTGTGCATGGCTGTGCGTTGGTGGTGTCCTGTGTGTGTGTGTGTGGATGTGTGGGGGGAGGAGAGTGGCGGTAAAGGCTAGTTCCAATGCGCCTGGTGGTAGGGGGGAGGAGTGGACGGTAAAGGCTAGTTCATGCTGCGGGCATCGGGGGGGGGGGGTTGGGCGGGGGGGAGAGAGAGAGTGGGAAGTTTGGAAGGGCCGACAGGTTCGGCCATTGCTTAACATCTTTTCAACACGTACCCGGGCACAATAGCACCCAGGGTAGTCAGCTGGCTGGGAGGATAGCCCGAGAGAAAGGGGATGGAGGAGGGCTGACGTAGCAAGTCTCGGGACCAGAGTTCTGTTCGGGTTATCTTCCCCTACTGCTCGATCAAAATGGCTTTTTCGCATCATTAGTTGATAACTCATGGGAGGCTTATTTTCCTTTCGAAATGGTAATTCGTTCACTGACGTCGATTCAGTTATAAATTCGATCACAAAGGATATTCATAAATTCAAACATGCACAGTCTCGAAAAAAACTGAACTGAACATGAACACAATAGAAGCACATGCAACTATCTAAAATCGGCTGAAACGTGGAAACGCATGTTGGTGTTAAGTTTGAGCCTGTGTCGAATAGACTTTCCCTCTCCTGTACAGTGACAATCAAACAGACGTAATGAGACATATCGATTGCCAGTAGACATATGTCAGACTGAATCTCTCAAGTTTGTGGCCAGGTGTCTACGTTAGCATTAAAGCATTCTTGTTTTACTGCTAATGTCTGACTGCGGCCAAAGTTTAGTGGTCCTTCCTACATTACCTAACTACGCGACAGGCCTACTTCAAAACATCCACAGCGCGATTGCCTACTGCGCGATGAACTACTACACAACAGCATCTCTCTCTGTCTTTGTATTCTGTCTGTCTCTCTATCTCTCCTCTGTGTGTGTGGTGTGTGGTGTGGTGTGTGTGTGTGTGTGCGTGCGTGTGCGCGCGTGCGCACGCGCGCCCGCGCGCGCGTGTGGTCTGTGCGTGCGTATGTGTGTGTGTGTGCGTGTGTGTGCGCGCGCGTGTGTGTA
>JADBJO010037164.1:0-5000 GCA_016801955.1 Conus betulinus | reverse complement strand
CTCTCTCTCTCTCTCTCTCTATCTCTGCCCCAGATCCGCAGCAAAGCCAAACCCATGTGCATCGACAGCTCCGCGGACACGGCCAGCCTGGGCAAGCCCGGTGACA
This sequence comes from Conus betulinus, assembly GCA_016801955.1. Lineage (NCBI taxonomy): Eukaryota > Metazoa > Mollusca > Gastropoda > Neogastropoda > Conidae > Conus > Conus betulinus. The sequence goes on along the minus strand of JADBJO010037164.1, from coordinate 4,894 downwards.
ATGTGGCCCTGTCACGGGCCAGGGCGGCAACCAGTACTGGATGCTGTCCAAGGCGGGCGAGGTCCGGCGCAGCGAGGGCTGTCTGGACTACAGCGGAGGAGGGGACAATCATTCTGCTACACTGCCACATGGAAAGAGGCAACCAGGAATGGGTGTACAGGGAGGTAGGTGTGTGTGTGTGTGTGTGGGTGTGTGTGTGTGTGTGTGTGTGTGTGTGTGTGGCGTGCGTGTGTGTAAGCATGTGTGTGCGACGTGAAAGTGTGTGTGTGTGGTGTGTGTGTGTGGTGTGTGTGAGAGAGGGGGAGGACAGTTTGTGTGTAATTCCTGCTTATAGAGGGGGAGAGAGGAGGGAGCGAGAGGAAGAGAGGAGAGAGGAGGAGAGAGAGATTTACAATATGTGTCTTTATTATGTGTCTGGATCGCCCCACCCCTCCTTCCTCCCACCACACACCCGTAGCAAACTCAAAACTCTGGGGTAGGAGCCGGTCAGGGTAGAAAAAAGCCTCACCATGATTCTGATGGGATTCGAACCCACGACCTCCCACCTGGGAGATCCGCGACGCTAACCACTTCGCCACGGCGAACGGTATTCCCCATACATTCTACGTCAAACATACATACCCAATTTTTCCAACCCAAACGACCAAAAGCATTTATGACATCTGGAAGCTTTGTTCGGACCAACTGTTGTCCGACACACACGACAGTCTGCCCAACTATTTCAAAGCCGAACGCATGCGTTAATTTAGATAGGGCTATCTACCAATCACCAGCAGTATCGGTATCGTTTTGTTTTTTTTTTTGTTTTTGTTTTGTTTGTTTGTGTGGTGTGGGGGGGGGGTGGGGTTTGTGATGTGGGTTGTACATCACTCCCAATCTTCACAAAGTCAGCTTTCTGATTATGATCCGATTCAAAGGCATCATATTCCTGAAACCCCCATTTTTAGACTTTTATAACAGAATCGGCATTACTTTATGCGTAAAGAGTTTTGAATGGCGTAACACATAGAATAGCCTACTCTGAAGTTTACGATGCGGTCCTTTAATTCCTGCCGCTGCTCTTGGAGAGTCTGGCTTGACACGGGCTCCGTACACCCAGGACCAGTTCAATGCGGCTGAAAATATAACTCCATGGTAATTGTCGCTAAATCTAATCCTGATCTGCTCACCATAGTACCACAGTTTTACCGTGGTTTAATGAAACCACTCTTTTTTGTTTTTGAAACAATTGACATTGAGTTTGGTCAACATTCATAACCGATCCCCACTGCGAGAGTAATTATCCATTCACTCTCTGTTCTTCTGTAAGGTCTTCAACAAAGTCAGAAAACTAAAGCAATATTATCCGCGTAGATCAATGGAAATGTCGATATATATATATATATATATATATATATATATATATATATATAGTACACACACACACACACACACACACACACACACACACACACACACACACACACATTAGATTTGGTTGCAAAGGGAGACGAAGCAGGCGGAAATCTAAACAAATTTGAAAAGTTATTGATAATGCACCGCCACACCACACACACCACACAAAAAAAAATAGACAAACGAATCACAAGACAAAACACGACGCATTTCGACCTCTTAGGTCTTCTTCAGGCGAGATACGCAACACTCGGATAACGAAAACTGAACGAACAATCAATTATCTTCATCCAATTCGGTCCAAATGCTGGTTCATTTTCGTTGTCCTGAGTGGTGTGTACCTTGCCTGAAGAAGACCCAAGTGGTCGAAACGCGTCGTGTTTTGTCATATGATCGTATGTCTACTTTTCTTTTTTTTTTTTTTTTTAATTTTTGCGGTGCATTATCAAAAACTTTTCAAAGTCTCAAATAGAGTAGTTGCAGGCACTCAATGGAGTCTATCAAACACGGCAATGCTTTACACCTTACATAGAGGCAAAAATACTCTTACCATAGTTGTCCCCACTTTGACAGCTGCCGCCACACTTCCGTACATAGCCTGCACACTACTTTGAAACATGTTCCCCATCGTGAGTTGACCGTTTTCTGTAGCATGAGCTTCAGGTTGTGCTGTGTGTATACTATCCCATGCTTTAGATCAATCGCGCGGAGAGCATTTAAACGTGGCCGCTGTTTGTGTGTGTGTGTGTGTGTGTGTGTGTGTGGTAGGACAACACTATTTTCCACCATCCTCGAAAAGAAGTGCGCAGAAGTGTCTATTGACGGCAAGAGACTGGCCATGGCTCCCTGTTCCGGCATCGACAGACAACTCTGGCAATGGAAGCGCAAATCTCTCCCTCGAGTTATCCGTTCTTGAGCAAGGGACGACAACTCTGCAGTTCAGCGCCCCCGTCGAGTATAACGTGCAACTTTGGACAGAACGTTTACATGTCAATCCATTTATCAGTTCATCCCGCACAGTTGTCTGTTTTGTTTTGGAGATGTACTGGTTTCTTTTCGGTTGTAGATGTTGTCGTTCGTTTATTTGTTGGTGGTGTTTCGTTTTAAGTCAGATCTGCGTTGGAGAGTACCAGAATTCCAAAGTCAAAGTTCGCAAAACTGTTAAGAGGTACATCGGCTGCATCTAAACTACCTACGCGCACGCGCGCGTTAGTGTGTGTGGTTGTGGTGTGTGTGTGTGTGTGTGTGTGTGTGTGTGTGTGTGTGTGTGTGTGTGTGTGTGTGCGTGCGTGCGTGCAACAGATTGACAAGATTCGATTGGTTTTCGTGTTTGTTGTGATCATTTTGTTTTCTTTTGTTTGTTTTTTAAAAACGATATTGTTAGATACGGCTGCAAATTCTCGCATTTTTTTTCGTTGAAAATATATGCCAACCTTGAACAGCTTTGAATTCCATATCGACGCATGTTCTAGTGTTATTGTCATACATTTTATTTTTCTGCGTTGGCTGGGCAAGGGAATGGGTTCAGTACCCCAATTAGTTAGTAGGTTAGAACTACTCTTGTGATATGTCGTGGTCAATAAACTTGTACACATTTGGACGTCATCATGTGGGGGTAGCTGACATTACTGTTCATTTGGATACTTTGGTCATGTTGCTATGGATTGGTATGTTGTGGAATTGGGTACTGTGTTACGTTTGTGTAATGGAGTGGCTCCATTTATGCTGAAACATGCCCCAGATACATGTCTTAATCCATGTTAATTTTTGTTAAAAAAAAAAAAAGAAACAATACGAATGACCAATATAATACGCGGGCCTTTTCATCTAAGGCAGTATGAAAAACTGACTACGCAAATGCGTGGATTGATAAGATGTCATTGCTGACACAGTGATTTATCCATAGTTTGCCCGTACGCCTGTGTGTTGTGTGTGTGTTGTGTGGTGTGTGTGTGTGTGTGTGTGTGCGGTGCGTGCGGGCGGGCCGTAGCGCGCGCGCGCGCGCGCGCGCGCGCGTGTGTGGTCGTGTGTGTGTTGTTGTGTGTGGTGTGTTGGGTGTGTGTGTGTGTGTGTGTGCATGCGGGTTTGTGTGCGAGTGTTTGGCGAAGTGCTCTACGAATCTGATCGAAGTTACTATACATGCTGGATGTGCCATAAATTAAGATCTGGGTCGATTCATAATAATTCGGTTCTCGAGGGACCATTATGTCTGTACACTCTCCGTTTCGCATCCATTTCCAGAGTTTTTGTTTCCCTGGCTCATGAGATGGCAGACTGTCACGCCGTTTGCAGATAGCCTAGCACTCGCCTAGTGAATGGACATGTGACTGTCCATTGTGGTCGCCAGAGAAGTGTGAGCAAGGAGAGAGGACAAGCGCCGCCTTCCCCCCTATACTGCTGTGTCCTGAACACAGCGAACGATGAACACACCTCACCTCTGAGATGGCCATCGTGCTAAAGGACGCTGGTCTTAAGCAAGAGTGTGGCGTCCACCCTCCGCTGTGCCCAATAGGATCGTGGGCAGAGAGTCATAGCGTCCACCATTCAATCATCACCGTTTTTAGTGACCCACATTCGTTAGGGACCCCGAAGCGAAGTGCCGGTGGTGCATTCCAGCCACGTTCGGGGGACACACGACACAGGACTCCTCTTCAGAACTTAAACCAACAGCACGAAGGTTCACCATGTCCACCAGCAAGAACTCTCCAGTGCAGATGACCCTTCTTTCTTACGACACCCTAGACGGTTTGATGCTTGAACGACAGGGAGTCATGATGACCACTCTCCTCCACTGTGTCGTGTGGGCCGTCTTTGATGTGACAATTCATGACGTTCACTCTCCACTGTGGCCCAACGGAGTCGTCCTTGACAATCATGACGTTCATCCTCCGTTGTGTTGCTGTGGGTCCTTAGCAAGAGGTGTCCACGTCCACCCTCCGCTGCGCCCTATAGGGCATGGGCAGAGAGTCATAGCGTCCACCACCACGGGGCATTCTGCAGAGGGTGTAGGATAGGTCGTTTATGACGTCTCTCCTCCACCGTCGCCTGTAGGAATGGTGGCGTCGGGACGGAATCCTGACTTTCGACCTTCTTTGTATCGTGCAAGATGGTCTAAGACAACATTTCGTGCAGTGCATCCTTCCTGTACCTTCAGAATGGTCCCCCCTGTAAACATATGGGGTGGTCTGAGACAACAGCTCCTGCCGTGTATCGCCACCTCCAGTATCACCAAGATCACGGGTCCGGCGACTCTACCAACCTGAGCTATCCACATTCCCTCCTTCACACGGTAGCCTTCAGGATGGTCTTTCCTGTAACGTGTTTGTATGTCCCGTTGGATGGCAAACAACTACGGCCCATCTTCCCACCGTACTTTTTCGACAGTGTCAGGAAGAGTCGTGACGTGTATCCGGTACCCTACAGGATGTCTCAGACGCAAGTCTCAGTGAAATACCACCACTCTTTGAAGGTAATCGTCGTACAGCTTTATTTAAAGCGG
>JADBJO010037163.1:0-10012 GCA_016801955.1 Conus betulinus | reverse complement strand
ACCACACACCCACCTGTTATTTCCCCCTCCCCACAACAGATAAAGTAGCAAAAACTGAGGATTTGACTTCCAACTTGATTCATCTCGTCCTCCCTCTCGTCATCTCTCGTCGCTCTCGTCATCCTCTACATCTCTCTCAGAGCACATTTATTTCCCCCTCCCCCCGGTAATGCAAGGAGCAGACTATCAGAAGATTGACTGTCAGTTTGATTGCTCCATTATTTTATTCACACACACACACACACACACACACCCACACACCCACACCACCAAAGGCAACACATGCGCTCCCCCCGCAGGGTGGGGATAGGATCAAGGGGATGCTCGTGCGCGAGTCTATTTTTCTTTTTAGTCTCCGTATTGAAAGATCTGTAGAATTCCTAAAGTGTTCAAAAATGCAAAAATAAAACAAATACAAATGACTTTAAAATCCGTGGAATATTCCTTTTCTTTTTTCTTTCAGAGCTGCATTTTCAATAAGAGGTTTATATAATAGAATATTGATTTAAAAATGAAACGGTATGCGTTGCAGGTAAATGGACAATGACCAACACAACAAATGTACTTTACTTTTACGGCTTTTAACACCAATTACTTTCAAAGCACACGTGAAGCCTGCTTTTTGGACTGACTGTTAGAAAGATGAGCTGATGAAGAGAGAGAGAGGAGAGGACGATGATGAGGGAGAGACGATAGTGAGGCTGTGCTGGAGGAAGGAACGCAGAGAGAACGCTAGAGTGAGGAGAGCGAAAACGCGAGTAGTGGTAACACCTTCGAATCGAATTTTGCTGCGGAGCTAATCTTGATCAGTAATCTGTGATGATATGCATTAAAACTTGATGGAAAAAAAAACTAACAGGCAAATTTTGATTTCGAGTATGAAGATAACAAACATCATTTCCATGTACTATACTGTTCTCACTCACCAGCCATTTTCAAAACATTCGCCACACCACGCACCTCTTCAGAACAGGAAGGCCCCTAGTAGTAAGCAGGCGGTTTGGACAGCCCAGAAATCTTTCGTAAGAGTGCCACTTTGACCAATGCCCCTAGCAGAGACCCCATGTCAGTCATTCACTGGCAACCTCAGCAGAGAGAACTTAGAGGAGGCCAGCTTTTAAAGCATATATAAGTACACTTTGGGGACATGCATGTCTCCCGATTTTACCCCCACAGGTTTCATTTCGTTCCCGTAATGACCAATGCTCTGCGTAACCTTGTGGACGTTTGGATCTCATTATATGCCATGCAAACGCCTGAAATAGGTCAATGCAACCCTCATCATGGAATGTGGAAATTCGTCAGAATAAAAAGCACAAGCAATCAAGCAAACCAGCCAAAACACCTTAAACCAAGTGTTCTTTTTGTTTTAGGGAAAGGGCTAGGGGTGTCCTTGAAATGCTTTTCACAACACACAGCCCTGTTTTGGTCGGCCACAACTTCCTGTACTGGACACTTTGTTTCATTCGAATTTCAGACACTCTTTGAGACGCTCGTCTTCTTTTGTTTTTTTTTTGTTTTGGCTTTTCCTGAGAGGGCCTTCTCTGTGTTTTTTTCTTTCCATCTTTCTTTCTTCTTCTTTTTTTTTTTTTTTGCTTGCTCTTTTTCTCTTGACGCTGATGAAAACCTGATAGCTGTTGTTTGTTAAACTTCCGAATTAAAAACTCGGCTAGGGTTTTTGATATGGGGAAAACACTTCACCAATATTCCAGTTGTAACAAATATGTCTCATCACACAAACGCGCGAGCACCACACCATCCGCAACAACAATCACAAACAACACAAACAACAAACGGCACCCTGCACGCACGGCGTGTGCGCGCACGCACGCACAAAACACACCAAACACCACCCACACCACACACCACAGCACACACCGCGCACGCCGCACACCACACACACAACCCCACAACCACACACAACACACCACACACACACACACCAACACTAACACCTACACACAAGCGCGCGCGCGCGCCCCGCTACACGCGCACATACACATACAACCAGACACAATGTCATTTATTGAAAAAGGAAAAAAAGAAGAAGACTAGCAAGGACCTCAGCTGAGAACAAATGAAGATGAAAGAGGTCCGAAAGGTCGAGGAGACCAAACAGATAGAGGGATAATTGAGGTCACATCTAAAGCATAGCTTAGAATTGACCAGGATTGAGAGCCCGATTCGACCCCCCAGTTTGGACAACACCTTCCGTCTCTTTCGTGTTCTTCCTTCAATATGACACTCTCAACAGCTGTCGCACAAAACCACACAACAACAACACACCACACACAAACACACACAACACACACACACACCCACACACACAACACAAACACCAACACACAGCCACCACCACTATTCACACTCTCCTCAACGCACCCGCCCGCCCCTATGCGTCGCACGGGCCTGCAGCGCTTGGCATGCCAGCACATGGCCATCCAAATGTTCTGCAAACGACCTATTACATCAACTTCCGGTTAGGGTCATCCCCCAAGCAGACCAATAGAGTCCGTATCAGGGGATGCTAGCTGGTTCAACCGACGTTTGCAGCCCCCCCAATACCTTACATGCCCTATCGAAAGCCGAAATGACGTCATGGCAGGGCAAAACTAAGGTGGTCTTCAGCAAGCCCACTCGAAATGAAATAACCCATTCGGCCCCGGCACACATCGAAGAACTTTGGCAGAGAGCGAGCGATGGGAGGACGATGCGACGGAGAGCGACGAGGAAGGGCGGGCGGCGAGCGTGGACGAGAGCGCGAAGCGCGGTTATCCAACGCCGCGCCCTTCTTTTGCCTGACATACAGAAGTAACAAACTGGGCAGTCCTATTGTAAACCCAGCGAGCAGACCCGTGGTGGTGTTCGCACAAACGATTGTTGCGCTACTGGGGTTCACTTTCGCGGCGGCTCCGTTTGTAGTATCGCTTCGAGGCTTTGGCCTCTCCCTTCTTACCTTTCGAGCCTGCCCCCGGCCACACCCCTTTCCCCCAACGCCCTGCATACAAACAATACCCACCATCCCCGTTGTCGGTTCCCCATCTTTCAGTATTGTTCTTAGGCACACTCACCCCCCCCCGGTTTCATACTGTTTTTTTCTTTTGAGCCGACCACTCCACCACCCATTTGGATTGGCACGCCCTCCCCCGCTCACTGTCTCTATTATGTCCAGAGTCCCTGCGGCGCGTGCCCTTTTTTACCTCGCATGCTGACAATCCCAACCTCATTCAGCGATACAAAGCCACAATCTCGAACCAAGCCCTGGTTGTGCTTCCCGCAAGGATACTTGTGTATATAGTGTAGCGCACGCGGCTGCTACACCATAACCCACTACCCCCGCTCCCCGAACGCCAGCCTCGTACGTGCGTGCAGTCCACTTTACTGGTTTGTTCACATTCGTCTGCACGCGCTGTCCATTTCTAGTTTCCCCTCCGTATTCCCCCCCCTGCTTCTCTCTCGCCGACTTATTCCAGATTCATCCAGTAGCCCCCAAGAGCAAGTGCATCTGGGCCCACAACACCCCAGAAACCAACACCTACACAACACACACACACACACAACACACACACACACCAAAAACAACCACCCAAACACAACACACCAAAGACATCTACCACTCCGAGAGCACAACAGGAAAAACCATATCCTGTGTATCATATCTATCTTGTCTGCCCAACCCGTCTGTCTGTTGTCTGTCCCGTCCTACCACAGATAGTACAGATTAAACAGGCTAGACATGTAGACAAGACAGGTGGGATTAGATAACTTAGTTACGGGTGGAAGATATATCTAGATATCAGCAGTCTGCATTTCAAAAAAAAAACAGGCGCATGTTTATTCCGGCTACGAAATGTTTATGTCCTCAGTGATCAGAGTTATGAACGGCGGTCGACAGAACTTTTTTGTTTGTTATTCAGGTGGAGGCGTCGTAACCTGCGGAAAGTTGGAGTGGGTGAGCTAAAACCAAGTTTCTCTGTCAGTATTGGTTCTCGGATATTATCTCTGCTCTTCCCACCGCTGTCAGAGCTCAACACGACTTGGCAAGGCGAGAAAATGCTGATATTTCCAGATGGGTCTGGGACCGTCAGCAAGTTCCAAAAAAAAATCCTCCAACTATCGTTTTCTTGGCGACGAGTAGGTAAGAGGAAAAGGAGGGATGGGGACGGTGGAAAAACGTAATATGGCGAGGCGGTGGTAGGGCAAAGGGAAAAAGGGGGAGCGGAAAGGAAGGGAGGGAGACGTGCAGGTACTCGTTCATGTCGGAAAGAAAAGCGGGTCTGGTAAACCAATAAACGTCATTTACGGTCGGCTTCTGTACAACCTGTTCCGCAGATCCGGTGGCTGTGCCGTAGTTGCAGCTCAAGGTTCAACAGGGGATGGCATTGGGGATCATGTAGACATCCGCCATGTTTTGTCTTCCTTTTTTCCGTCAATCTGGTTTCTTCTTTCCGATACCAGACAGTGAGTGAGGAAGAAACAAGGAACAGGTGCAGTAGAGGAGGCCTTGGCACCACAGATCTGTAACCAGTGCTGTCTTCCAGCTCCTTCAGTTCTCAACCCATTGTTCCGCGTAGTGTAAACACGCGATGGTCTCACGTGTCACCTGTTGCTCGGCACTGTTAGGTGGCACGATCCTTCACAGTTTTCAATAAAATACCAGAAACCCAGCTTTTGTGCGATGGACTTTTGCTAAATTATTCTCTATCTGTAAATTGAGGCCGCCTAGGTTGATGCACACTTCTAGAAACATTTGCACGTATTTATGGTAATGGTGGTAATGATTCGTCTGTCACAGTTTAAGACATTTGGAGGATTGCTCAATAAACTAAAAACAGATGACCTGTATTCTCCTGTATACCATTACCCTCCTACCCGGACACAATCTTAAGAGATTTGTAAAGTGAATGTGGTAATGAAATCCACACTGAGCAAAGTGTCAGGAAACGTGACTCCTAAATAGACGTCAAAGACTAACGGCTGACAACAACCGAGATACTCCAGTGTTTCTGATGGACCTTTCAAAAGGGATATCTTAGGCCAATGAGTTTATGACAAGAACCCGTATATCTCGTAAAGCCCTCCCCATATACATTGGCAACACCGCTGTATGATAACGGTGTTTTATTCGAATTAAGGAGGTTCATGTGCTGCCGAACCTTTAGTACCCAGCAGTGAAGTCAAAGGGGCTGGGACAGAAATATTTCACTGCTATATTGAAATGGGCGTATGGAGACAGTGTAGGGGCGACCGCGATGGTGTACATCGGAACATGTTGTAAAATGCTAATGCATACATAATAACAGGACATAAACTATTGAATAAAACAGAAAAAAGCTGGGAGCTGATGGAAGATATGACAAGATTTTTTTTGGAATCATTGTAAGCCCATGAGGTTTAAGGAAATAACAAAACTGAAGGCCTGAGTGCGGAAAGCATGTACGTTCCGGAAAACCCTTAAATTCTAACGTCTTTTTGTAATATCACGTGCGTTACAAATTCCAAGACTGGCCCCCAATCCTTGCACGAGGAGGTTCATGATATTTTGAAAAAAAAGTCAGTTTCGGATCTGAGTATGGACAATGCTTTGTATTTCAAATTCACTGATTGTTCGTATCGGGTGGAAACATGTTAAAAAGAGAGAGATACATAGAGCTGCTTCAGTCCTTCTTTCGGATTAGAAAACAATCAACAGTCGGAAAAACGGAAACACACGTGGGAGAGTGCCTTGACTGGTTTTCTACAGGAAATTACCTTGCTTTACGTTCAGCTGTCTTTTCCAAGGGGAGGACGTTTATATCAAACATTTTAGTTTTTAACGTCAGAGAGGCTAAAGAGCCAAGGAGAGTGGATGGCGAGCAGGAGACACAGAGGCAGAGAAAGAGACAGACAGCAGACAGATCAGCAGAGGAGACCGACAGAACAGAGAGAGAGCAGAGAGAGAGAGATGAGAGAGAGAGAGAGAAGAGAGAAGAGAGAGAGATGAGAGAGGAGAGACGAGAGAGAGAGAGGTGAACGGAAATGTGACCCAAAACGAAAGAAAAACAATATGAGAGATGAGAAGAAACGAAGAGTTATCACGGGGAAAAAAAAAAAAAAAAAGGTAAATAAAACAAAAAGTATAAAAAAAAAAAAAAAAGAAAAAAAAAGACAAACACATGCAGCACAGGACTAGAGGGCGTTAGGAACACAGATGGCATGAAAGTTCGAGTAAAAGAAAGCGTGTACTTTTAGGCATCTCTGAGGAATCTGCTTTATATAAACTGAGGAAATAGACCCCCACAAAAAGATGAAGGCCAAAACAGATCACACACACACACACACACACACACACACACACACACACACACACCACCACACACGCACACACCACACACACACAACACACACACACACACAAAACGTGCGCGCGCGCGCACGCACGCACGGCACACACGCACACATACTTCTCTCTCTCTCTCCTCCTCTCCTCTCTCCCCCCCCCCCCTTCTCTCTCTCTCTCTCTCCTCTCTCTCTCTCTCTCTCTCTCTCTCTCGCGCTCTCTCACGCCCGCGCGTTCTATTTTCTCTTATCAGTAAATCTGCATGTATACCGAATTCACCCCTGGTCGATGATAGCCAAGGTAACATTGATGGTTTTTCAAAATCGGTGTGAGTCACATTGCAACGTTCGGTTAAAGACAAATGTGCGTTTCACGTTTCTTCACCTATGTTTGAACACGGGGTGGGGGGGGGTGTTGGTCGGCAGTAGGTAGGGTTATTTTGATATCACGGGGGGGGGGGGGGGGGGGGGGGGGGGGGGGGTGGTTGGTAGGTAGGTAGGCTTTATCTTGATATCAACAGCCTGCTCTGAAGCAAAGTACTTTAGGGGATAATCTGAGATCGGACATTTTGTGTTTCATCAGTGTATTTAAAGAGAGATTGGGTAAAATTCACTTCACTTTTTGTTACTTTTGGAAAAAAAAAAACAGAGATACAGATCAGCACACGTTTCATTTCACTGACTGCACTGGACTCAGCACACCGAGGCGGTTGGCAGAAAACAAACAACAGTTGTGCTTTCGCTTCCAAACCCCCATATTTTTTCTAGAAACAGTTTTTTTTTTAAACGATTGCCAGCCCTGCAGTAACAGAGATGGGGGAGATACTCACTATGTTAATAATCAGCATGAATTTTTCCTTCAAATCACAGACTCGTGACACCTTGCGGGGGTTTGAAGCACAGCCAAAAACGTCATCACGTGCACATAAAAACATGTCTTCAAACTGAAGGTGTTCGGGATGGAGGCAAGCAGAACTAGCAAAGACGCCTTAAAATACAAAGTTTTATAAAACTTACAAATGACTGTACACATTAAAACTCAGTCTTTTGACAGGACTGTTCATTGGGAGGATTCCATGATTGCAAAGATCACAAGGAAGGCTGAAAGGCACGGCCCTTAGGACACCATCATGCATCTACCAGGAATATGATGGCAAGAGGGGTTCAAGTCAAAGAAATTTAGGGACCATTGGCGGGTTGGACGACAAGTCTCAAAAAAAATCATCCTGTACACGTCTAGACATTCTGTTGGGACAGTAGGGGTTCAATCAGGACCAAGAGGGATCCAGGCAATGTAAGATTGGATGGAGATGAACAACCGAAGGCTAAAAACGATCAGCATATTTCGAGTTTACAGTACCTTAACGAAAAAGTTCAGGTGCAAATCATGTGAAAATACATCGGAAGGGGTGACCGCATAAAAAAAACAATCATCAGTAAGCACCTCGGAATCTGTTGAATGAGGAGAGTAGGGTCAAAGACGACTTGAACCCTCAGAGTAGGGAAAAGCAAGCGCGGAATCCCTTCATTATTGTCTCTATCGTCCCGTATCTGTTTACCAAGCAGGTCTTTCCCTCAGTAGCCATTAGAGCTACTGTACAGCCGTAGTACGGGGGCAAGGATGAAGGCAGAAATCCCAAACCAATTGACCATATACATTTTCCGTCTGTCTGCCAAAGAGGAACAGGTTAAGGACATGCGACCAACCAGTGGTGGGGCTAATTAACAGAAGACAAGAACACACCATTTTTACTCATGTAGGATATGTCACCCATGTTATCAGGTGCACGGTGACATGTGAGCCGAACCCACAGACGGGGGCGGAGAAGCCAACGACTACAGTCATAACAGGGGGGGACACATCCAAGCTATTGACTTCGGGGTATCGGGTGTCCAAGTATGTTCGGCTCCTATGGTATCAAACTTCATTGAGTGTGGTGCGCATGAGGCCCGCGTGACTGGTCTGCCGCGCTACAAACGGGAGGGACCCCGTGGCCGATCGGCAAACTTAGCTGGGTAGGTTGGCTTGTTGGATCTGGGGTCGGCGGCGGCCGCGGCTGGGGTGTTGGCGGTGTCCTACGTGGTAGGGCTAAGATCAATATTAAACTTTCTTTTGCTTTTAAAAAGAAATAATAGGACCCCCACCCCCATGATGGCACAGGATTTTGTGTGGTGTGATACACTCAGATGGGAAATGCTTAAGTCTTTCAATTATATGGTGGGAAGGATTTCATTGCCCGGTGAACATAATTAAAATGTTCTGCTTTATAGTCCCCCCAAACGGTGACTCGGTAACACACGGGAGAAAACACATTAACACTTTCCTTAGTATACATGGTAAAAATTATTGCGTTGTTAAGTATAGCATTCAGAGAAGAGAAGAACGGTGGGGGGGGTGGGTGAGGTGGGGAGGATGACGGGGTGTGAATAGGACTCAGCGGGTTGCTGGGGGAATGTATGTGTATGGTTGTACGTATGTGCTAGTGTTAATGTAAGCACTCAGAGGATGTGCTTAGTGGATTTGTGTATTGTTTGTGTATTTGTGCATATCCAAAAAACAAAAACAAAAAAAAACAACATTTCCTGGAATTGACTACCAACAAAATACAAATAGTTGATTCTCACGCAAAACCATTCAAACCGGAAAAAATAAGAACCCATTGTTAAGTCTGTTCAGGACTACTATCCATATTGCGAAAAACGTTTATGGTACAAATATGAATTAAATAAAACAAAAAAATATGGTAACAGCAACACCGGAACTGGACATGCAAAGAGAATAGAATTCAGGTTGATGGAAAAGAATGGAGAGGGAGAGAAAGAAGGAACTTGGAATGGCAGAGAGAAGAAGAAAGGACATACCACAAAGCGAATGTATTATAAAAACAAAAAAAAAAAGCGTGTTATGAGAGGCAGATACTGAGCGGACGGAAAAGGCGAATCAGACGCATTTGTATGTACACCTGGAGGGTAGACATGTGAAACCAAAGGGACGGTCAGATGAAGGGAGGTGCAGAGCAAGGTTGCAGGGCGGAAAGCATGACACAGCGTATTGCGGATACACACTAAAAATCCCGAGGGTGGCACCTTTATCTTAGTATGTAATTGTCCTACAACGTAAAAGACCAGTCTAAAAACATAACATTTACAATCCTCGACAAGAGACCAGGATTCAGTGAGATTCCTTCAAGAGCACAACTTAAAACAATTAACAGTCACAGCCACCCACAACACACACACACACAACACACACCCGACACACACACCACCAACACACACAAAAACACACAAGTGCGCGCGCGTTTACATGAAATGGTTTCCTATAACGTTATTACCCGATAATTGATAAAACTAGGACAAGGCTTTAAAGCTCAAACAAATGAAAATACCCCGACACTGTACTTGGGATAATGTCATCTAGTCTTTATTTACAACCACAGGCTAAGTTATTATTCCAATTCAAGACCTCAGCAATATCTTAAGAATATTGGCGAATCTACAAAAATAATAAACCACATCGAAGGTTCAGTGACAGCAGGAGCTGTCAGCAATTATCTTCTTCGTGCAGTTTAAAATTGCACGCGTCATTATTATCCGGCTGACTATCATGGTTACCCTCTTCCGTAACACCGCCCAACCCAAGGCGATGCTCTGGCTATATGTAATAGTGTCCTGATCAGAAAGAAAGAGGACG
>JADBJO010037162.1:0-10012 GCA_016801955.1 Conus betulinus | reverse complement strand
CAGCGCGAGGCCGCGAGTCAAGAACACCGCCATTTCTTCCGTCTCGATGTGGGGCAATCTCTCTACTCTGCTCAGTGAACCTCCATGAGTCTCCCAACCACGGGTAAATGGGTCCTGCTGCCTTGCAGGCTGGCCTATGTTCCACCGGGAGCGATGGGCATAATGACGATGATGCCTTGCAGGCTGACCTATGTTCCACCGGAGCGATGGACATAATGACGATGATGATGCCTTGCAGGCTGACCTATGTTCCACCGGGAGCGATGGGCATAATAATGACGATGATGCCTTGCAGGCTGGCTTTGAAAAGGCAAAGGCTACGGGGGTAAACCCCTAACGAAAAATCCGGAATGGAGCCCCTAAGACGGCTTGTGGTGAACTCCATCATCACTCCAGCAGCTCCTGCAGTCCAGTCGTGGTCAAGATGTTATGCACTGCATCCCTCTTGGCAATAGCGGCTCGGACCAAGAGGGGGGTCATGGTGCTTGGGCAACCCATGGCCTCCACATACTTCTTTGCCCAGGATTCATTGACTCCTCCTCCACCTCTGCTTTCCCCAAGTCCTGGGGCGACAGACGAGTGGCGACGGTGGCAGGTGGGAGATGTCACTGGGAGCTGCTAGTCATGGACCTGCACTCAGGCGGGTCAGGGCAGGATGGTCGTCACTCTACTCACCGGGGCAAGAGTAGGTTTCGGCAGCCACCTTGGCAATAGAGCAGCCCTATTCAGGGATAGCACTGCTCCCCCCTCATGGGGAGGGGCCTAGAAAATGTGACCTAAAGGAACCTTGCCTCAACCCATCCTGTCAGCATACCGCAGCTGACTGGACATCTAAGAACGCGGTCGAACTCATTCAAAAAGATCTACCACAAAGAACAAGCGTGTGTTGGAGTCTGGAACATCTGGACTCTAATGGACACAGGAGGAGCGACAGACCAGAGCGTCAAACAGCACTTGTAGGCCAAGAACTAAAACGTTACAAAGCTGATATTGCGGCGCGCTCAGCGAGACGCGCCTGGCAGACACTGGAGAAATCACAGAAGAAAGAGCTGGATACGCCTTCTTCTGGACAGGGAGGCCCCTGGAGGATAAAAGAGAAGCAGGAGTGGGCTTTGCCATCCGCACCTCACTGGTCAAGAACCTGGAGTCTCTCCCAAAGGGCACTGGTGATCGTCTGATGACTTTGAGACTGCCTCTCCAAGGAAAGCAGCACCTGACACTCATCAGTGTGTACGCCCCCACCATGACCTACACCCAAGAACAGAAGGAACTATTCTACCAGAGCCTCACAAGCTTGCTACGCAGTATCCCAAAGGATGACAAGCTTTTACTTCTTGGGGACTTCAACGCTCTTGTGGGCAGGGACTCCCAGTCTTGGCCGAATATCATCGGACTGCATGGAGTGGGACAGGAAAACTCAAAACGGCCAGCTGCTTCTTACACTCTGCGCCGAGTTTGGTTTGAGCATCACAAACACACTGTTCCAGCTGCCGGACATCCACAAGGCCACCTGGATGCACCCTCGCTTCAGACACTGGCACTTGATCGACTATGTGATCACTAGGCGGCGTGACATCCAGGATGTCCACATCACAAGAGCAATGAGGGGAACGGACTGCTGGACTAGCTACCTGCTGCTGTGGTGCTCTTCTTCCTTCTCCATCGCTAGCACCCACAGACGCCGGAAAGCTGACATCAACAAGAAGCTGGATGTCCAGAAACTGAATGACCCAATGGCAAGGGAAACCTTCGTGACCGACCTTGCAAACCAGCTCAATAAATTACCAGATGATGTTGACTCAGAAAAGACCTGGGTAAACTTCAGAAACGCAGTCTACGACTCTGCCAGGCTGTCTCTGTGGCACCCAAAGAGGAAACTCCAGGACTGGTTTGATAGCAACAACACGCAGTCGGCAGACTGCTACAGCAAAAGCACGAAGCCCACACAACCCGTCCAACGACAAGGGATCAACAGCCAGGCATGATCGTCTCAAGCATCTAAGAGGCAAGGTCCAGGCTGAGCTGACACAGATGTAGGACAAATGGTGGAAAGAGAAGGCTGCAGAGTTACAACAGTACGCTGATGAGCACAACTCCAAGAAGTTCTTTGCAAGCCTGAAGACTGTCTATGGCCCCTCCTTCAAAAGCCATGGCGCCTGTACGGACAACTGATGGCACTCTGCTCACTGAGAAGAGTGACATTGCACAGCGGTGGTGTGACCACTTCAGCCAGCTTCTGAATAGACCATCTCAGATTGATCAGCAAGCTATGCGAAACATGCTCCAACGTCCAGTTTTGACATCACTTGACGACACACCGACTAAAGAGGAAACCCAGAAGGGATCAAGCAGCTCCAAATCGGAAAGGCACCGGGCCCTGATGGCATTCTCCCTGAGATCTTCAAGGTTGTGGAGAGGCCATGGTCGACAAGCTAACTGAGCTGATGCAGCAGTTCTGGGGTGAGGGAAGCACCACAAGACTTTGAGGATGCCAGCATCATCCACCTGTAAAAGAACAAGGACGACAGAGCATCATGCGACAACCACAGAGACATCTCACTATTGAGCATAGCAGGAAGATTATTATGCCCGTGTCATCCTGAATCGCATCATACATCACTTGCTGGATGATGTCGTTTCTGAGAGCCAGTATGGCTTCAGGAGCAAAGGGGGGACAATCGACATGATCTTCGCTGTTCACCAGCTGCAAGAGAAGTGCAGGGAACAGAATCAGAACATCTACATCCTCTCTGACAAAGGCTTTCGACACCGTCAGTCACGAGGGTCTGTGGGCTATACTGTCCAAACTTGGCTGCCCACTGAAGGTTGTCAAGATTATACGATCCTTCCATGATGGCATGGTGGCTCGTATAGTGGAAAACGACACTGTGTCTGACCCCTTCGCCGTATCCAAGGAAGTGAAGCAAGGATGTGTGCTGGCACCAACCCTATTCAGCCTCATGTTTGCCACAATGCTATTCTCTGCTCTCTCTAGTACAAACGCGGGGATCTCTGTCCGCTACAGATGTGATGGCCGCTTCTTCGACTTAAGGCGCCTGAAGGACAGAACAAAAGTTCTGTGAGTGAGAGACTCCCTGTTTGCCGATGACTGTGTACTCGCAGCACTCAATGAACCAGACCTGCAAGAGCTTGCCAGTTGCCTGTCTATAGCAGCAAAGGCTTTTGGCTTGACGATCAGCCTGCAGAAGCCAGAAGTGATGCTCCAGCCAGCACCTGGCCTTTCTTCCCCAGAACCAAAGATCGTGATCGAGGACACGACCCTGAACAATGTTGACAGCTTCAACTACTTGGAGAGCTGCTTGTCTTCATCGTGTGGCTTGGATAAAGAAGTGTCGAACAGACTAGCACAAGCAGGAGCTTCCTTCGGCAGGCTTTGGAAGAGAGTGTGGGGAGAGAGCGTGGCATCACTCAAAGTACCAAGCTGGCAGTCTACAGAGCAGTCGTTGTCATCTCGCTGCTCTCCAGCTGTGAGACCTGACACTGTACATGAAACAACTGAAGACTCTGGATCAGCTCCACCTCTGCTGCCTGTGTAAGATCATGGGCATCTCCTGGGAGTCAAGTCAAGTCAAGTCAAGTCAAGTAAACTTTATATCTCAATTTGAGAAATTTAATTTGTGGTCACACACATTCAGAGGACAGGATTTCCAACACAAAAGTGCTTCGCGGTGCAAAGATGCCTGGTATCGAGGCGCTGATCATCAAAGCACAGTTGAGGGGGGTTGGCATGTGGTATGAATGGACGACACGCGACTTCCAAAAATGGTCTCTTTTCTGAGCTGGCAGCTGGAACAAGAAACACTGGGCGGCCACTCAAACGTTTCAAGGACTGCCTGAAAGTATCACTGGCATCATGTGGCATCCCGTTTCAGGGCTGGGAACACACTTTGCCACAGACTGCAGTGCCTGGCGACTTGCTGTCCACAAAGGAGCAAGTGGCTTCGAAAAGCGTTTGCAGGAATTGGACCAGAGAAGCGCCAAGCCTGCAAAGAGAGGAGACTTGACCCAATGACAGCTGTCGCATGCCCAGTGCGCGGACGTATCTGTGTGTCCAGCTTTGGCTTGCGCTCACACATGCAGAGTCACTGACGTGTTCGTCGACCACGACGGACATCCATGATGTAAACTCTAATTAAAAATAAAGCTTGCATAAATTTTGGGAGAGCACTAGATATAATGAATTTCGTAGAAAATAACATTTTTGGCTTTAAAACATCGTATTTCAACTTAAAGATACGATGTCCTTATCCCTATCCCTTACGGTTACAATGAAGGTTACAATGAATTCCGGCTATATTAAAGGCCGGTTATATTGAAATTTCGCCTAACTGAAAGTCTGCTGCGGTCCCGACCAAAGTCCTTCTTTTTCTTTGTTGGTAAAATTCGTTTATATTGAAATCGGCTATATTGAAACTTCGCCTGTATTGAAATATATGGCCCCCGGGGAGTGCTTGACTCCGCTTATGTTAAAATGTTTATATTGGACTCAGTGAGCTCGCTCTTAGACGACGCATATTTAAAGGGGGACAGATCAGGCTGCGTTTATCTTTAAAAGAATGAAAGAGACATTTTCAACATGGACAAATGTGCACTTTCATGGAGAATGTAATATGGTACCCCCACCCCCCCTCCCCTTCCGCTAGGAAATCTACCCCCTCGCTCTTCCTTCTGCTTTCTGCCATTCTCAGATGATTATTGTTATTAACCTGTTGGATTTGTGTCCTTAATTTCCCTCTCTGAGAGCGGGGACTGTGATTGTTGCTATTTGTTTGATTTTGTTTTTTTTTTTTTTTTTTTGTTTGTTTGCTTTTTTGTTTGTTTGTTTGTTTTGTTTTTTGTCTGGCTGTCCACACCAACTTCAAACCGCGATATCTCATGATAGCTGCTCAGAAAGACTTCATTTTTTTTATGGACGCTTAACAGCATCATGTAAAGCTTCGTGATTTACACTTCCCATTTTACCTAGTTCCATTTAGTCTAAACAGAATATTTCATGAACGACAGCACAGAAAAAAAAAATCTTGGTAGGTATGTTAAATGCACTATAGAGGACATTCTGATTCAACTTTTCCTTTTTCCACATATTCCCATTTTGTTTAGTCCTATTTCAGCTTCTCCCATTTTGCATACTCCTTTGTGTGTTTCCATTTTGGCTGTACCTTTTTGCATAAAAACAGGGTTTATTGTGAATGGCCATACAGAAATACTTCATTTTGGTAGAAAGCCGGACTATACTAAGACGTCCTGTTGACATTTTTCCCATGTCATCTAATCCCATTATCCTAACTAGGATGTCTCATGAACGGCTGAATGGAAAGGCTTCATTTTTGGTAGGTAGACTGATTGCACCAAGGAAGGTATTCTGATTAACCTTTCTCATTTCGCCTATTTCCATTTTGCTTATTCCCATTTTGCCTAAACAGGGTAATTTGCGAATGTACACTTTGAAGAACATCAAAACGAAATGTTGGTGGGCAGACTGACTGCCTCAAGAGAGACATCCAAACTTTGACCTTTTCCATTTTGCCTACGCCCATCCATCTATTGCTATTTTTGCGTAAACAAAATATCTTAGTGGTTGCTTGGGAGACAAAATTTACTTTTGGTAGACCGATTTCACAAAGGGGAACAAAGTTAGTCCCCCCCCCCCCCCCCCCCCCCCCCCCCCATCCCCCCACCCCTCAATTTTTCTCAATTTGCCTAAACAGGATATCTAGTTGCGCAGCTTCCAAATATGATATTTTGTTAAGGCTGTTGGCCTACTCTAAAAACAAATTCATTTTGGTAGACATGTTGATTGCAGCATGGGGAACGATCGCATTTGCTATGCTATTGTCGCTTTAAGTTTGTTTTTTTTGTGTGTGCGTGTGTGTGTGTGTGTGTGTGTGTGTGTGTGTGTGTGTGTGTGTGTGTGTGTGTGTGTGTGTGTGTGTGTTGTTTGTTTTTTTTTTTTTCAGATTTAGGCGGGACGGACGCATAAACGGATGGGCGCAGGCACATGCATGACTAAAATTAATAATACAAACTCAGGTTCACCTGAGAGGAAAAAAAAAAAAACCCCGATGAGGATAGCAGTAGCAGATATTGCAGCAGCAGCAGCAACAACAACAGACATGCACACTGCAACAACATACGTATACTAAATCAACCCCTCTTAAGGTTGTTAAAAAAAAAAAAAATAAAAAATTAAAAAAAAAAAAAAGGGGGGGGGGGGGGGGGGGGGGGGGGGGGGGGGGGGGGGGTTTATCGAATATATTGAATTTCCTAAAAAAAAAAAAAAAAAAAAAAAATCCGAGGGACAATTTCAATATACGCGGATATTCTGATATATTGAAACGCCGGATATATTGAACCACAATTCTGGGCCAGGGCGCTTCAATATAACCGAAATTCGCTGTAATAGGGTCATCAACATTGGCCTTCACCGTTCCTGAATAGTCCTTTAACTGTCATGTCTTACTGTGTAATTCCCACATTCCCTGTCTGAGATATTAGTTTGATACGGTTTAAATATTCGCCAGAGGCATCTCTCTCTCTCTCTCTCTCTCTCTCTCTCTCTCTCTCTCTCTCTCTCTCTCTCTCTCTCTCTCTCTCATTCCAACATTCCCTGTCTGAGAATTTAGTTTAATTCGGTTTAAATATTTCCAAAGGCCCCTGAACATTTCTCTCTCTCTAGCTGCGGGCGTGTGTGTGTGTGTGTGTGTGTGTGTGTGTGTGTGTGTGTGTGTGTGTGTGTGTGTGTGTGTGTGTGTGTGTGTGTGTGTGTGTGTGTGTGGGTGTGATGTGTGTGTGCTTTAACACCTATGATTCCAGAGGGGAGATATGTGAAACGGAACAAACAAACAGTCAAGCCGTAAGAACTTTTTTTTTCCAAGAAATTTATGCATATAAAGAAAAGACAAGGAGAATGACAGACAGACGAACAGACAAGCACGCGCACGCATGTACACACACGCACACACGCGCGCGCACGCGCACTCACACATTTCCTTTCTTTCCGATCTGGTGCAAGATTTCCCATGAATTTTATTTCTTGATTCATCAGAGGAAAAAGAACGGACGCACACATACAAAGAGAGAGAGAGAGAGAGAGAGAGAGAGAGAGAGAGAGAGAGAGAGAGAGAGAGTGAGTGAGAGAGTGTGAGTGTGTGTGTGTGTGTGTGCGTGGGCGTGCGCGCGCGTGCGTGTGTGTGTGTGTGCGTGTGTGTGTGTGTGTGTGTGTGTGTGTGTGTGTGTGTGTGTGTGTGTGTGTGCCACGTGTATGTGTGTGAATGCGCGCACTTGTACATATATTTCTTTTGGGCTTTTCCTGTACTTGAAAAGAGGTCCAGATGTGCTAATAATGGTGTTTGGACGCATCGGGCCGTGGACGCATGGACCGTGGACATTGGACCGTGGACGGCATCGGGACTTGGACCGTGGACGGATCGGACCGGGACTTCGACCGTATCGGACCGTGGACGGATCGGACCGTGGACGGATCGGACCGTGGACGTAACGTGGACGTAACTAGCTGACCCCTAATTGACCACATCTATCTTTCTGAACCACACAACGTCGTCATTGAGAAATGTGTGCCTTTGAATGGATGCAGCGACCACTTTCCAGTATGTATTACGTGGAAAAGAAGGGGAATCAAAGTTCCTAAAACAGGCCACAACATATACATATCACTTATAGATCTTTTGGACAATTCCATGAAGAGAACTTTCTCACTGACTTCATGAATTCCCCTCTTATAAATGTTTCTAATTTATCTGATCCAGAGAAAGCGCTAGATGTTGGCTACATACGTTTAATTCTGTTTATGACAAGCGTGCGCCACTCAAAACGCATAGAGTTAAACATAGTGCACGACCAAAGTGGATGACTGATGGAATGCAAGCTGCTTGTTTCTTACGCGATGATCTGTTTGAAGCAGAAGGGAAGTCGGATGGATTTAAAAGGCAACGTAATAAAGAGAATTCACTCAAACGGACAACAAAATGATTTTTTTTTTTTGAACTTGTAGCCAACAAACAACAAACTTTGAATTTCATATGACAAGCAATAAATGAACTTACGAATAAAACTTCACAGTCAAAGATAAGTCCCATAGTCAGCATAACACTAAATGAACTCAACAAACACTTACAAACAGTTGCAGAACACACTGTCAAGGAAAAGAATACTGACTCAAATGAACTACAAAAATTTCAAAAACTTTTGTAATGCTAAGAACATTCGTTCAGCTCCACCAGTTCCACCTATGACAGTCAGTGATGTTTACAAAGCTTTATGCCAGTTAAAGCAGACAGGAGGTCGCGGACTTAACGGGACTGATGGAAAGATGCTGAAACTATCAGCACCTGTTATATGTGAAACTCTTACCTACATTTATAATGTATGCATTGATAAATGCCACTTTCCTGCTCGGTTAAAAGTTGCAAAAATAATACCCATTTTCAAATCTGGAGACAAATCTGATCCATCGAACTATAGACCTGTATCTATTTTGCCAGTTCTTTCAAATCCCTTGGAAAAAAACACACATAACTAAACATCTTTGCCACCATTTTGACTCCAACCTACTAAATAAAAATCAATCGGGGTTCAGGAAACATCATTCTTGTCATACAGCACTTACAAATCTAGTGGATCAATGGCTTTCCAATATTAATGAAAATAAATATTGTGGCGCACTGTTCGTTGATTTTTCAAAGACGTTTGATGTGATTGACCACAAATTGTTATGCAGGACGCTTTTATCATATGATATAGCAGGAAATACCTTCCATCTAATCACATCATTCCTAGAAGACCGTCAACAAATCGTTTGTGTCAACAACAATTTATCAGAGAAGCTACCTATCCAACATGGCATACACAAGGGTTCTGTGTTAGGCCCGTTGCTGTTCTCAGTTTATATAAATGGTCTCCCTCTTTATATTGAGGATTCATGTGAACTCTTTTGTGATGATACCACTGTCCATACAAGCAGCTCCAGCTTAGAAGCTGTTTTCACCTCATTATAGAAGAATGCTGATATCTTATGTAATTGGTGTAATGTAAATCACATGTCACTGAATCCTAACAAAAACAAAACTAATGCTGATAACAACAAGGCAAAGAAGACAAAACATAACCATACAGCCTCCATCTGTTTTTGTCAATAATCAGGAAACTGAAGTGGTGGATAACCATCGAGTTCTAGGCGTATATGTTGATAATAATCTCTCTTGGTCTTATCACCTTCCTAGTTTATGTAAATCAATATCCAGACAAACATATCAGCTGTGCAAGATTAAGCATTTCTTAAACTTTCATGCAGTAAATTATTCGTATATGCACATATTCTCTCTTCAATCAAATATTGTTCAACACTATTTGATTCTGCTGGTGCTAATGCCAGGAAACCTCTTACGAGTGTCTACAAAAGAGCATTTAAAGCAGTTCTATCAAAATCATCTAGTCTTAGTGAATGGGAATTATACTAAAGTAGGGGCCCTTCCGCTAAAAGAAATGTTTGCTGTCACAAATATCTGCTAATGCAAAAAAAATGCGTCGGCTTTAGCACCACGAACTCTTCAGTCTAATGCAGAATCTTCAGGGAAAACCTAATTACAAATTTCACAGCAGGCCATTGCTATTAGGGATAATTACAAATACACAGCAGGCCATGCTATACCAGAGCACAGCACCCTTTGTTTTGCTGCATGTTAAATTGATACGCCGCGTCCTTTCTTAAACCAGATAATGATAAATTGAGAGATATGGTTACCATTGGTTTTATTAATGACTGTAATTATATCATGATGAATGAATGTTGTGATCACTGACTTTACTGATGCATTGTCACTAACTGATTGATGTCCTCATACTTTTGATTTATTGAAGCACTGTATCTACATGATGATAAATGTGCCCTGCCCTGGTAACTGTTGATTACATTGATTTATTGTTGCTTGCTATTCAAATTTTAGAGTAATGTTTAGCATATATTATTTTGTAT
>JADBJO010037161.1:0-10015 GCA_016801955.1 Conus betulinus | reverse complement strand
CTCTCTCCTCTCTCACACACAACACCACACACAACATACACTCGCGCGCGGCGCGCGCGCGACGAGCGCAGAGCAAGAGAGAGAAGGAGAGAGAGAGGAGAAGAGGGGCGGATGAGAGGAGGGGGAGGGAGAGAGAGATAGAGAAGGGGAGAGCACAATGTGGATTGTTCTGTCAGAGTTACACGCACTGAAGTATAAATCAAATCAAATTCCCAGTGGATTCGTGTAACTTGGAGTACGGCTTTTTTCATTTTTTGGTTTGTTTTGTTTGTTGTTTGTTTGTTTTTTTAAGAGAGGGGGGGGGGTAGGGCGGAGGTGACGGAGGGAGGGGGACTGAGAAGAGAATAACAAAACGTGGGGCGGGGAGGTGGGAGAGACAGACGAAAAGGGGGAATAGGGGATTTTGACAGTAGAAGAAAAAGGGGCGGGGGGGGGAGAGAGGGGAGAGGGCAGAACAGAACCAGAAAAAAAAAAGATAAAAGGAAGAGACAGAAAGGGAGAGATGTACGCTACACTTGCCAGAAAATGCTATTTATACGGTGCACTCACAGTATAACTGCAAAAAGATGTGACTAAGACCAGAAAAGTGCAAGTGTAGAATATAACCAGTAAAACACATACCCACTAAACTCTTAGCCTACACACAACACACGCGCGCGCGCGCGCGCGCGGGCGCCGCACCACATGGACGTGCAGGCTGATAAAGCGGAAGCCCGGTGAGGTTGTCATTTCAACTGACATGAAAAGGCCATTGCTCACTCCAGCGTCCGTAAGTCAACAGCGCAGCGTAGGGTATGAAGCGACAAGAAGAGAATTTGCGGTTGCCGAACGTGTGCGATTACGACGAACGCCGGCACGATTGTCGTTCACTGCTCGTTTTAGTACATTAAAAAAAAAAAAAAAAAAAAAAAAAAAAAAAAAAAATTAAAGAAAAAAAAAAAAGTACTAAGCAGGGCAGGGAGCAAACTCTGCCCGATAAATTTTCCAAAACTTGTGAAATTGTACTTTGTCTTTGACTTCCTGAAATATACAACGGGCAAAACCAAGGATCAGGCTTCCTATCCCATACCACACTACCAAAACCCCCCCTCCATGTCCCCATTCAGCGAGCAACTTCAATCTTTGTTTCCTTCCATGTCTTCTTTTGCTTTTTAGTTTTACGTATTCCAACATTTTCCCAAAAATTCTGATGAAGAATTTAGTATTGTCAAATATTATATATAACAGTAATATCAACATACATACAAAAACCATCTAAAATCATCGACCATGATGTACAGACCAAGACCAAAGACGGGAGGGTACGACGCTGTATAACACGCTAACAAATACGCGGCTACTTCGTTGATGTTCTGCCGGTTTTATACACTTCTCTGTTTTTTGCAAACGTACTGTATATACATTTTGGCAGTAAAACAATCGGTGGAATATAAGGCAAAGAAGCTAGTGATTTTTGCGTTTCGGCGTGGGTTTCTTTTTTGTTCTCCCCCCCACCCAACCCCTCACCCGACCACCTCACCCTCCCCCCCGCCACCCCCCCCCCACCCCCGCCCCCACCCCCTTTTTTCTTTTGCCTATTTTTTCCATACAAGTCGTCCGTCCCCTCTTTCGCTTGTCCTCGGCCACGGTCTGGTTTCCCCGCGATTCTCAACCGTGATTCTTTTTACCAGAATCTCCTACGTGATATGGGTTCGTGGTCACACTTCATTCAGAAAGAGTCTCGTTTGCTCTCTCTCTGTGTGTGTGTGTTGTGTTGTGTTGGGTGGTGTGTGTGTGTGTGTGTGTGTGTGTGGTGTGTTGTGGTGTGTGTGTGGTGTGTTCGGTGCGGCATGTCGGATCTGGAATTTCAAAACCATAACGTATCTCCCTTGGAAAGGAACACGTTATAAAAGGGTCAAAGATTGCGTTTCAGCACTACGTGAAGGTTCCAACACTGCTGCTCTTCGTTAATCCGGAAAAAAAAAAAAATAGTTTGACTGCAACACAGACGCCATTTCAGATTAGCAGAATAATGGTATCTTTAAAAGAAGTGCTGGACGAACAGAGCTAATTAAATATAGTTATCGAGAACTTTTTATGTCTCTAACCATCTGAACATTATTGGATTGTGTCATAGCCACAAATATAGAGTCTGGCTAAATACGGCCTGATCTATCTATTGTCGCTACCCGAGGAATAAGGTCAGTCTGTGTCGGTAAATGTGTGTGTGTGGGGTGTGTGGTGGTGTGTGTGTGTGTGGTGTGTGTCTGTTGGTGATAGAGCACGGTTTCCGCCGTATACATTATTGCATAGGGATTTTCAAAAATGTACGTACTTTATTATAACGGGTAAAATCCAAAATTACACTTTGATCAGATTCAATCTTTTCTTAAAAGTGCTGTTTGCATCTCGCAAACAATCTTTGCACGAGAGGTTAGGAATGTTACCAGTCTGGTGGTCATAGGGGGTTTGTTGTTGTTGTTGGTTGTTGTATTGTTTGTTTGTTTGTCTTGTGGGTATTGTTTTTTTTTTGGGTGTTTGTTTGTTTTTTTGAGGAGAGACGAGAGGAGCGATGCCGGAGAGAGAGTGAGAGCATATTTCATGAACTGAGGCACCTTAGTAGTCAGCATAACGAACCTTTGGGCATCCGCGTGCAGACTCTAATTTGAACTTGCTAACCGAAAAAGCAGGCGAGGGCGACGCGCGGGATCGAGGCCACACATTACACAACACATACGCGCGCGCGCCGCGAGATGCGCGCTGGCCGGAGCACACACAACCCACGTTGCTGTGTGTGTGGGTGTGGGTGTGTGAGAGGGAGCGGAGAGGAGAGACGAGAGAGTTAAACAAGGAGATGAGAGAGAGAGAGGAGAGAGAAGACAGACAGACAGACAGACAGAAAGACATACAGAGGCACTGCCACACACACACAAAAATATATATATACAAACGTACGGTGTGTGTGTGGTGGTTGTGTGTGATTGTGGGTGTGTGTGTGTGTGTGTAGATAGACAGATAGATAGAGGGTGTGGACAGACAGATAGATAGAAAGAGTCAGATCATGCAGACAACAAACCTCTAGGCAGGCGAATAATTGATTCTGTTTCCAAGACGAGGGCTATGAGGTTTCTCGAGGCAGCCATGCGAGGGAGTTTACATTTTGCGGAATGCTTTTTCAGGCTCTCTTTTCTTTGTACGCCTCTCTCACAAACCCACAATCCCAAGACCCACAAATGTGGAATCCCCCCATTCACCCCCTCCCCCCACCCCCCCCCCCCACACCCCCCCCCCCCCACCCCACCCTCCCCCACACCAACCCACTACCCTCTCTTTTTGTTTTGTTTGTGTTGTGTTTTGTGCGTTGTTGTGATTGTTTACATCTTTGCCAAGAGGTTTGACTTAATCAGAGAGATACTCTTACTCGGACTTCTTTTTTCGTCAATACTTACATGTACACATGCACACGCCACAATACATACACGAGCGCGTACGCATGCAACACACGCACACACACATACAAACACACAGATAGTTAGACAGATGAGAGATATAGACATAAATATACAGAGACAGAGGCAGGCGTGTGTGTGTGTGTGGGGGCTGCGCGCGCCGCGCGCGTCATGCGTGCGTGCGTGCGTGAGTGCGGTGGGTGTGTGTGGTGTCGGTGGTGGTGGTGGTGGGGTGTGTGTGTGTGTGTGTGTTTGTGTGTGTGTGTGTGTTACGGATGTGTTAAAGGTGTGTGTGTGTGTGTGTGTGTGTGTGTGTGTGGTGTGTGTGTGTGTGTGTGTGTGTGTGGTGCGTGTGTGCGTGTGCAGGGCAGGACAGATGAGCTGACAAGTCCCTGTACATAGCTGGGTTCCTTTTCCAAGGTCGAGTCCAAGTTGTAGCCAGAGGACTGGGGGGGGACCTGACTGTTGCCCAACACGATGTGAGCAGGATCAAGCTCGTCTGAAATTGCACAGCGTAATGTGTGTGTGTGTGTGGGTGTGTGTGTGTGTGTGTGTGTGTGTGTGTGTGGGTGTGTGTGTGTGTGCGTGCGTGCGTTGTTGCTGCGTGCGTGCAGTGCGTGTATATGTGTGTGTGTGTGTGGTGTGCGTGCGTGCGTGTGTGCATTTGGGTGTGTGTGTGTGTGTGTGGTGTGTGTGTGTGTGTGTGTGTGTGTGCAGTGTGTGGCGTGTGTATGTGTGTGTGTTGTGTGTGCGTGCGTGCGTGCGTATATGCATTTGTGTGTGTGTGTGTGTGTGTGGTGTGTTGTGTGTGTGTGTGTGGATGCATTCGTAGTTCGACAGAGGCGTTACAGAGAGAGAGAGGAGAGAGACAGACAGACAGACAGACAGAGGAGAGAGGAGAGAGAAACGAGAGAGCACACACAACACATACAAACACAACGTGCCGCGCGCGCGCGCGTGTTTGTGTGTGTGTGCGTGTGTGTGTGTTGGTGTGTGTGTTGTGTGTGTGTGTGTGGGTGGTTTGAACAAGAGAAAAAATGTACAGTTCAAAAGGGAACTTCGTAACAGGAAGAAAATAATATAAATAAACAAGAACCAGAAAAGACTAGCGACAGCTTCTAGTTGTTTCCGTTCAACATATTCCGTGTGTCTGTTGGTGTTGTATTGATTGCAGCCGGGTTGACCACACAGGCTGTATGTGGACCGTTCTCCATACAATAAGGCGATACAAGGCCAATGTCTGTCATTGAACATTACAACGTCCTGTCATGAACATTAACAACCGTCCTGTCATGACCCAAACAACGTCCTGTCATGAACATTACCAACGTCCTGTCATGACCATTAACAACGTCCGTCAATGAACATGACAACGTCCTGTCATGGCAATTAACAAGGTTCAAGTCATGGCCATTAACAAACGTCCTTCATGAACATTAACAAAGTCCTGTCATGACTATTGACAACGTCTCATCATGACCATTAACAACGTCCCTGTCATGAACATTAACAACATCTGTCATGAACATTAACAACGTCCTGTCATGAACATTGACAAACGTCTGTCATGGCATTAAACAACGTCCATGTCAGAAACATTAACAACGTCCTGTCATGATCATTAACAACGTCCGTCATGAACATTAACAAACGTCCTGTCATGGCCATTGGAACAACGTCCTGTCATGACTATTAACAACGTCCGTCATGACCATCAACAACGGTCCTGTCATGAACAATTTAACAACGTCATGTCATGAAATTTAACAACGTCCCGTAATGAAACATTTAACAAATCCTGTCAGTTGAACATAAAAACGTCCAGTCATGGACATAAACAACGTTTTACGTCCTATCGTGAACATTAACAACGTCATGTCATAAAAAATTAACAAAGTCCTGTCATGAACATAAACACAACGTTCTGTCAAGGACATTAACAACGTCTTGTCATGAACATTAACAACGTCCTGTCATGAACATTAACAATGTCGTGTTATGAACATTAACACGTCCTATCATGAACTTAACGGTCCTGTCATGAAGATTAACAAACATCATGTCATGAACATGAGCAACGGGCGTGTTATTTATACAAACAAACGTCCGTGTCATGAATATTAACAACGTCCTGTCATAAACATTAAACAACGTCCTTCATGGCTATCAGCAAAACGTCCTGTCATAAACATTAACAACGTCTTCCATGGCTATCAGCAACGTCCTGTCATGGACATTAACAACATCCTATGATGAGCATTACCAAAGTCCTGTCATGAATGTAAACAATGTCCTGTCATGAAGTGTAATAACGTCAGTCATGACATTAGCAACGTCCTGCCATGAACATCAAAAAAACGTCCTATCATGAACATTAACAAAGTCGTATCAGAACATTAACAACGTCGTCGTATCATGAACATTAACAAGGTGACATGTATGATATCTGAGACTGTACCATTCATAACATCATAGCTCATGACTGACATCACATGGCAGGTACGACAGTCCGTGAGAAGCACATGGCTCATCGAGATCACAGCAGCACGTGAACAATGAATGAATATTGCTACTAGAGTTAGACCTAGTCTCCCAACGAAAGAAAATGCACTGCTCACTCGTAGCTCTCGACAGCCTTCCGGCCATCTACTCAGCGATGCTGTTGCTGCCCCGAGTAAACTCGAATAGAAACCATGTCAGTGCCACAAAAACAAACACAGTAAAAGAGGCCACACAGGCCAATGGACAGGACAGACTTGACACCTGAGGTCACACCCTGGACAGTGCTGACAACTGGATGACCATCTGCCACAAACTCCACTGTTGGTGATCTCCAAGAAAGGAGGACAGCCTTTCCTTTTTCCACTGGTCTTAAGCAGTTTGTTTTTTCCCCGTTGACACCCGAGTCATACTGTTTCCTCCAACTGAGCAGGCTGAAACGGCCTAGGTAGACAAGGTTCACAGCTGTGGGATCATTATATTTGAACGCTGCACCGTCTTTTCACTTCTCGTGATGGAGGTAAGGTTGCGTTTTCATGTCAGTGCAAAAGGTGCACTTCTGTTTGCTTGCCCGGTAACGAGGCCGGGAACGTCACTCGAAGCCCATGCTAAAGGCACTACCACCAGCTGTCTGCCACAAGGCACCACCCACCAAGATGCATTGCCACACACACACACACAACACACACACACCACACACACAACATTATCCCTTTACTGTTTCACTATGTATTCACCGTTTTGTCGTTTATTCATTTCTGATCTGTGTTCCTTCTTTTTTGTCTCCTTTTAATTGATTGACTGGCTTATCGGCTGATTATATAAGCATTAATTGGCTTATCGACTGATTTACATAATCAATAACGGGCTTATCCACGATTTACATAATCATTAGGGGTGGGTTGCTTCAGCTTTTTATAGCTGGATGACCAAAAATGCTTAGATATGATGTTCTCCATAGAAAACCATAAATAATAATAATGAACATTTTATGAGCACGCTTCTCTGTTGTACAGAGACCTTTCTGGAAGATGTGGTTTTTCAGAGAGCGTTTGAAGGAGTCAAAGTTATTAGTTTCTCTTATTTCTGCAGGGATAGTGTTCCAGATGGACGGGGCAGCATGCGAGAAGCATCTGTCACCTAATGTCTTTTGGCTATTGACAGGACGATCTTGTAAAGCGGTTGCGTCAACAGATGAACGCAATTTGTATTGATGATGATGTTGCTTTAAATGGACTAAGTCCTCAGATAATCTGGAGCACAACCTTGGACACATTTGTAACAGATAGATGCCAATTTAAATTCAATCCGAGCAGACACTGGGAGCCAGTGAGAGAAATCAGATGAGGAGTAATATGGTCCCTTCTAGGCACTCGCAAAACCATTCGCACTGCATTATTCTGAACACGCTGCAGACTTTCAAGAAGATAGTCATGGGGAACCATACAAGATGGAATTGCAGTAGTCCAGCCGGGACAGAACAAATGCAGAGACAAGTGTGGCTGCTGCTTGGGTCGTGAGAAAAAACGGCGGATGGAACCAATACGGCGGAGCTCATAATTGGCAGCCCGAACAACATTTCTGACATGAACTTTCATTTCCAAATGATGGTCAAGGTTCAGTTTTTTCATTGTTCAGCTTTAGTTTATTTGCTGTCATCCAAGATCTGACATCGGCTATACAATCCTGCATTGCCTCTAGTAGTTGGGGGAACTTCAGAAGGTGCAGCTGATTTCTGCAACTGTGAATCATCAGCATATGAATGATGAAGGACTGAGTGTTGGTCAATGACATTGGCCAATGGAGAGGTGTAGAGAACAAACAGAACTGGTCCGAGGACTGAGCCCTGTGGGACTCCAAAACTACATATAGGAGCTGCAGAAGAAACCCGGCCGTCAACAATGACCGCTCTGACTGAGTCCGATGTGACAGATAGGATAAGAACCACTGCAGTGCTGTACCACCTAAGCCAAAATTCATGGTGCAAACGACTGAGACAGAATAGAGTGATCAATGGTGTGTCAAACGCAGCTGACAGGTCTAACAGAGCCAGAATACAAGACTCTGCGATCATTCAAAGAAAGGTGTAGATCATTTACTATCTTAAAAAGAGCTGTCTCAGTGCTATGTTCCTGGTCTGCAGGCAGAATGAATGGATTGAAGAGGTTTATTGGAAATTAGGTATTCGGATAGTTGGATGAGGACGATCTTTTCAATTTATTTTTAGAGATAAAAGGACGAGTTAGATTCTGGACGGTAAATCTTAGATTCATTTGTGATCAAGAGTGACCCCTTTCGTCGAGAAAGAGGTGTCACCAGAGCAGCTTTACAAGCATCCGGAAAGGTGCCAGAGGTGAGAAAAGAGTTGATAAGGTTGTGAGAGATGGTAGTAGGGACTATCCAGACATTCAATCAGAAGAGGGTGTAGGAATAGGATCGAGATTACAAGTTGTGGAAAGAGGAAATTGATGATGACGTTACGAACAGTATCTGATGTTGACAGGTTGAAAGGGCGACCGAGAGAAGTTTTGGTGACAAGCTCACCTGGCAGAGGAGGGTTGGCTACAACCATTGCGTCTAAATCACGTCTGAGAGTGGTTATGTTGTTATGGAAGAAATCTGAGAAAAGACCTGGAAGCTCACATGTTGTGATAAATAGTAGGCAGCTGACTGTTTGTCTTTCTACACAACAGATTGTCAGTAATGATTTGTAAAGTAGTCCTTTGTGCTTGAGGCACCACTCAGTCTTGTTATTGTAGAATTTTGCTTTAATTTTCAACAAGTCGAGAAGACAAAACATGCCGTTGGCTTTGTTGTACAAATCTTCGAAAATAATTATTGGACTTAGGATCCTCCATCGGCCTTTCTTCTCGCCGACGTGCCCCCGTTTGCCTCAACCAGCTCATCAACTGACCAGCGAAAACCAAGCGGCCAATGGTCTCTCTCTGACCTAACGCATTCGATGTCGGTGCACGTTTTGTCCAAGGATGGAACGGAGAGAGGCAAAGTACTG
This sequence comes from Conus betulinus, assembly GCA_016801955.1. Taxonomy (NCBI): domain Eukaryota; kingdom Metazoa; phylum Mollusca; class Gastropoda; order Neogastropoda; family Conidae; genus Conus; species Conus betulinus. The sequence goes on along the minus strand of JADBJO010037161.1, from coordinate 1,075 downwards.
ATCGGCATCTTATCATTCCATTATCAATGGAACGAATGTTACGTATTGAACGAAATGTAGACAATGACTTCATCACTGAAACCTGAAAAAGAGACAAAACACACAACAATGGTTCAGATTTCAAAAGCATCAGTGACAGTAGTGGAAATATCAAAATCGCACATCATCGTCGAGAAATAACGGGCCTCCAATCCAAGATACTGACCCCCCCTTCCCCCCGCGACCCACCCCCCCCCCACCTACCCCACCCCCATGGTGTGTCGGCCATCGCTCACAACCTGTTTAAGATTATGCATATTCGGCAGTTCGACAGTATCTTCATCAGGAGTTTTCATGAGGCTGATCAAACGTGATTGTTAGCATCTCCAACAAAAACAAACATAGCCCATGGAGGTTGTTGGCATAGTCCAGAAAAGTGCTGGTAACTGATCCAGTAAGGCATAGAGTTCTTCAGACGGTTCTTAATGGGCGGCTGGGAGGCGGCCTGTAGAGGCAGAAAAGATGGAGAGCGCCAAGTGTTGAAGACGTTCGAGGCCAGTGACAGACCGGATTCAGCTGAAAGGATGAGCGGTTGACCAGGGAACTTCTCCTAATGGTAAGAAGTTTTGCTTAGAGTGTCCTTGTTGATGATGGCGATATCGCCACCTGGGGATCCAGAGGGTCGTGGAAAGGAACTCAGCAGTATAACCGCAAGGGGCAAGCCTGTCCTTTTTGGTGCATTCTTCACCCCCTCGCGAGCCACGGTGTCTCCCGTCAAAACCTATGATGTCGATGGAGTTGTGCGATGGATGTCACAAGTCGGCAATTTCATGGAGTTTATATGTCATGTCACTCACTCTTCACCAGATCTGACGGCGGTTAAAAATAAACAACCCCCCCCAACCGCGCGCACGCAAACCCTCACAGTGAGGGGCGATCCTCACAAGGCATACAAGTGCTTGAGAGGGGTATCTGTAGGAGGCGTTCTGCAGGTTGTGGCAGCACCTCGCGGTTTATTCCCGCAGTAATTAGGGATGTCAAGTGGGGAAATGTACTGCTTGGGCAGCCCAGCTGGTGGGGGACACATTATTTTTCG
>JADBJO010037160.1:0-10018 GCA_016801955.1 Conus betulinus | reverse complement strand
CCCCTCATGAAGGGGGTGGTTATATATACATACAATGTATGAATACAAGAATCATACACCCAATGCAGCTAAAAAGTGAATAATATCACTTATGAATACAAGAAATCAGACATGAGGGGGTTTTACAATGAATATATGCCTAGAGTTAGCAAAGTTAAGACATTTTGGGTGCTGAGTATGCATATGTGGTTTTAAGGAAAGTTGATAATTTGTTCTGGAAAGATGACAGTTCATGAGTTCTAGGCAGAGAGTATTCAATGCAAACAATGAATCTGTGATTAGTTTTCCCAATGTTAGAACAAACGTTTTAATATACGAAGGTGTTTTGAATGCACTTCAAGTATATTGTCAAAAGTTAAACATAGTTTTAACTAAAAAGTAGAGAATAAAACTCGGTCCTGTATTAAGAAAGGTAGTAAACTCATACAAAATGTGTTGAATGAAAACGGAATCACCCCAACTGCTGTTTCCAGTTGAATAACTGGTTTGAGGAACTAAACTGGAAAGACATTTTCTCACATTGTTATAGAATATCTAGTGATGTGCAGCTGAGATGGTTTCAAACCAGACTGCTCCATAAATGACTTCCAACCCAGAGATTCTTGTTCCTGCGCCGCTTAGTAAACTCTTCTCTGTGTAATTATTGTGAGCAAGCGGAGCAATTTCTCATATGCTGTTTGACTGTCATATTACACACCAATTTTGGATGAATTTTCAGCAGTTGTTGACTCGTCATGGTTTTGCGATTGATAAGGAACTTATATGTTTTTGGTATGAAGCAGAATATACGGACAGACACCGTGTTTTTATTTCATCATTTTGTTTGCAAAATTTTACATCTACAAATCTAAACAGCTAAATGCATAACCACATGTGCAAACCTTCGTTGCATTATCGAGTGTCCTATTACTTTGACCATTACATGGCAATTATAAATGGAACTTGTACACAATTTGAACAAACTTGCTTTTGTACAATTCGATTCTCGAACTAGTTTGAGTGTTAGAATTCAAAACAGAACATACGTATTTCATCTGTAAACCACCACATTCATTAAGATCTACTCCAATTGCATGTTTTTGAAATTGGTTGAATATTTGTATACTATCATGTTTGATTTATGTTTAATATGGGAATGCTTATGGACCCCACCCCATCCCTTACCCTTACCCCCAACTCACCCCCCACCCCCACCCCACTAGGCCCGCGGTCCCCCTTTTGCTTTGTGTGCAAGGATGTTTGATTGTTCCATTGCCTTTTTTGTGTTTTTTCTTTTGTAATCAATTGTTTATGTCATTCGTTTGTAATGCATGTGTGTTTGGAAAATGATTTGATTAAAAAAAAGACATTTAACACAAAGGAAAAGAAGAAAGATATCAATCACGCACAGCAAATGGAGCGGATTTTGAACGCGCCTTATACACAGAGATGGCAAACTGTCTGATAACATCTTCACGAGCTAAAGCCACTAGTGAAATAAGCCTAAGTACAGAAGGGTGCCTACGATACTTTGATGGGATAAAACTGGTTTCTCAGTGTTTCCAGGGCAGGACTACGATACTTTGATGGGATAAACTGGTTTCTCAGTGTTTTCAGGGCGGGACTATGATACTTTGATGGGATAAACTGATTCTCAGTGTTTTCCACTGCAGGACAGCAAAACACAAAATGAACCTCGCTTTCACGAGCCTCTTCCCACAAAGGACAACCATCTGGAGTCGTTCAGTCGGCGTGTGTGTGCGTGTGTGTGTGTGTGTGTGTGTGTGTGTGTGTGTGTGTGTGTGTGTGTGTGTGTGTGGTGTGTGTGCGTGTGTGTGTGTGTGTGTGTGTGTGTGTGTGAGAGAGAGAGAGAGAGAGAGAGAGAGAGAGAGAGAGAGAATGTGTGAGAGAGTGTGTGTGTGTGTGTGTGTGTGTGTGTGTGTGTGTGTGTGTGTGTGTGTGTGTGTGTGTGCGTGGGTGCTTGTATGTAAACATTCAGTTCTTAGAAAGTGTTCATACAAATCAGAATGTTCAGAACATTTTCAGCTCCTGTCTTACCTGGCTGCCAGCCGTTGATAAACCCTGTCCGTCATGGAGGGGTCAGGTCCCGCTGTCCATACGGCGTTCCACCACTGCTCTGGCTGTGTAGCAGGTTAGAACATAAACACTGGCTGACAGCCTGTGTCACGCTCTGACTGCGGATGGAGCCACACAAGGCCTGCAGGACACACAGTGGACAGACCCATCACCCAGGGGAATGTCACTGTCAGGGGGTGTACTGCATGTACAGGCTGCCAGTGCAAGGTTTGTCATTGTCACAAATAGTCTTAAGTAGAGTATCAATTACAGTGTGTACAAACCTGTGTCAGTAACATTGTACTCAGACCTATGTCATTCTGTTGAACAGAATGATTATCTTTTACAGTGTGCACGGTCATATGTCAGTTAACTATAAACAGACCAATGCCAGCAAGCATGTACATATCTGCAGTGTATGCCGTGACCTTAAGACAGATTTACACGACACATTCTACAATCGTTACAAGTTATTGTTGGTCTAAAGAAAAACACTCAACATTTTGGCCAATGAATCTGTCTGCTTAAAAACGAAAAGGTCACATCAAATGCAGTTCATGGCAAACCTGGAGTTTACTTGCCCGCTACGCACTACCTCTGTACTTTTGGATGTTAACTTGCCATCAACTAGGATTCCTCTCCCTCGTGAACTTTTGGCAATGAACAATAGAAGTACACGAGCAAATCGAACATCAACCGATACGTGTGTTTTTTTTGTTTGTTTGTTTGTTTGTTTATAATATATCACCTCATTTTTTTTTTTTTAACAGTGTATATCCCAACGCGTGTCATCTCAAGGAATTGAATACATCACGACCACAAACTTAATGATTGACCAGTCCTGATCTTAACAGCATTATCCCGCCATTTTAAAAAATGAGAAAGATAACGAACAAGAAAATCAGAACGATGTTGACAGGCAGCGCACACGAAGGAACAGTGATTGAAGGCGGGCATCTGACAGTTTGACCATTACACTGTGTGGTGTACACTGAATCGTCAGCAGGATCGGAGCGAGATAAATCACAGCCAGGAGACGTGGCAGATGGTGACGTCCAGTATAAAGACCAAACGATCACAGGTGACACAGGAAACTTGCTCTTTTTGATCAGACACACGAAGTTCATGTGCATAAAATCACAGATTTCCGAGTATAGGACTGTTAGCAAGTACGGGAGAACAATGACGTCTGAATTCATGGAAAACGTCATAAGTATGAATGACATTAAAGATAAAGACGCGTTGAGTGATGTCTGTGTTCCACAGATGAAAACGAAAAAAATCAGAATGAGTAAGGAAACTTTTAAGTGCCAAAAGAAACTGACATTATAAAAGTATGCATGATGTTTGAATAAATTTTTTTTAGAAAATTCGTTTTTAGCAAAACGAGGTTATAAGTATACAGAAGGTAACAACCCTATAGTCTACAGAAGTACCGACATGTCTTACATCATATTTACAATAGACCAGATTTATGCCATACACTGTGCACATACCTAGGTCATACATTAGGTACAGACTTATTATATAGAATATGGAGAACTATGTCATACAGTAAGTGCAGACCTGATGTTTAGTGTGTACAGAACTATGTGATGCAGTGTGAACAGATCTGTTGTATGTAAATTAGAAATTATGTAATGAAGTAGATACAGACCTGATGTGTAGTGTGTACAGACCTCTATAAAACAGTAGGTACAGACTTGTTGGATAGTATGTATAGAACTAAGTGATACAGTAGGTACAGACTGGTTATATAGTATGTACCGACCTCTGTAATGCAGCCGGTACAGACCTGTTCTCTAGTATATATAGCTCTATGTCATACAGTAGACACAGACCTGTTATATAGTATGGATAGGTCTATGTCATACAATAAACACAGACCTGTCACAGAGCATATATAGATCTATGTCATACAGCAGACACAGAGACCTGTTATATATTATGTATAGGGCTATGTCACACAGTAGACACAGACCTGTTATATAGTATGTATTTGTCTATGTCATACAGTAGACACAGACCTTTTCTCTATTATGTATAGATCTGTCATATGTCATACAGTAGACGCAGGCCTGTTCTATATTATGTATAGGTCTATGTCATACAGTAGACACAGACCTGTTCTATATTATGTATAGGTCTATGTCACACAGGAGACACAGATCTGTTATAGATAGCTATATCACAAGTCAACAGACCTGTCATACAACAGAAACACAGTCAGACCCGTTACATACGTAGTATGTATTGGTCTATATCATACAGTAGACACATACCTGTTGTATAGCATATATAGGACAATGTCATACAGCATACACAGACCTGTTATATAGCATATACAGGACTATGTCATACAGCATACACAGACCTGTTATATATGCATATACAGGACTATGTCATACAGTAGACACAGACCTGTTATAGTAGCAGTAAAAGGTCTATGTCATCCAGTAGTCACAGACCTGTTATATAGTATGTAAAAGGTCTTGTCATCCAGTAGTCACAGACCTGTTCTATAGTATGTAAAGGTCTATGTCATCCAGTAGTCACAGACCTGTTCTATAGTATGTAAAGGTCTATGTCATCCAGTAGTCACAGACCTGTTCTATAGTATGTAAAGGTCTATGTCATCCAGTAGTCACAGACCTGTTCTATAGTATGTAAAGGTCTTTGTCATCCAGTAGTCACAGACCTGTTCTATAGTATGTAAAGGTCTTTGTCATCCAGTAGGTCCAGACCTGTTATTCAATGTAAAGGTCTTTGTCATCCAGTAGTCACCAGACCTGTTCTATAGTATGTAAAGGTCTTTGTGTCATCTTCTATGTAAAGGTCTTTGTCATATGTAAGGTCGGATCCTGTATCTATTATATACAGTGTGTACAGAGCTTTGTAACATATTGATGAAATCTCTTTACATAGTATGCATAGCCCTATGTAATATTGAAAATACAGACATATTCTATTGTGTGTGTACAGAACTATATAATCAGAAGGTACAACCCTGTTACATACTATGTAAAAAAAAAAAAAACTATGTAAAACGTTGGGTACAGATCTGTTACATCATATGCACAGAACTATGTAAACCAGCAGTTTCAGATCTGTGAAATACCTATGCGGCAGAGTAGGCACAGACCTAGAATTTAGTATGTGCAGATCTATATAATACAAAAGGCACACGTCTGTTATATAGTCTGTACAGACCTATACAGTACCATATGTACAGTACGTACAGTAGTAAAATATCACAGAATTCTGTAATACAGTAGGTGGAGATCTGTTATATAGAGTATCACAGATCTATGTGATACATTATGTACATATCTGTTAAATAGTGTCACAGATCTATATGATACAGTATGCACATATCTGTTATATAGTATTACAGATCTATAGGATACAGTATGTACATTTCTGTTGTATAGTATCACAGATCTATATGATACAGTTTGTACATATCTGTTATGTAGTGTCCACAGACCTACAGAATACAGTAGAGCAGACCTGTGAAATAATGTGTACAGACCTATTAATACAACAGGTGCAGACGTGTCTACATCATGTTCAGCACAGGCAAAATGTAATCACACAGGTGTGCAGACCTCTAGGTGACAGTGTGTATCATACAACAACATTCAGTCTGTAGAGTTCCACCCCATACACTGTGTACAGACCTCTAGGTGGCTGTGTGTATCATACAACAACATTCAGTCTGTAGAGTTCCACCCCAAGCAGTGCGTACAACCTATGTCAGTTACAAAATGAACAGATCTGTGTCAAAAAGTGTACACTGGCATACGTCAGTCACAATCAGTACATCTTTAATTCCGCCATCCCCTGTGTATGCAGGCGAGTATCATATTATTATTATTCTTATCGTTATTATTATTATGATTATTATTATTACTATCATTTCTTATTATTATTATCATTTATTATTTATCATTATTATTATTATTTATTGTTGTTGTTGTTCTTGCTGTTGTTGTTATTATTATCATCATCATAATTATTACCATTATCATCATCATTATTATTGTTATTATGATAAGACTTATCAATATTATCATTATCATTATTATTGTTGTTATTATGTTTATTACTATCATCATCATCATCATTATTACTATCATTAGTATTGTTATTATTAGTAAATAGTATTACCATCATTATTATTATTATCATGGTCTTTATTAATATTGCTGTTTTTGTTACTATCATTATTATTATTTTATTATCATTATTGTTGTCACCATCATCATCATCATCATCATCATCATCATAATCAATCAATCTATCAGTTAATTAACCACTTTTTTTTCTAGATTACTTTGATAACGCCTGTCCTTGTCAGACACCAAGTTTAAAGCACTTTACAGTCTACAATCATGCATGTTAAGTAGAAATCCATTACGTGTCAGTACCGTTTACATATTAATTGCAGCATGGGCAGTCTTTGTTCATACAGTGTATAGATCTTCACCAGTTTCAATGTGTGTAAGCTTGTGGTCATGACACTGTGAGCCAAACTAAACCATTACAATCAGTGCATAGACAGATGACAGATGGGGACTGTTTGCACATGTTAATCCGATTTGTAGTTTGCAAAGAATGTGTCTTGTCTCTCAGCACTAAGGCGTGCCCATAATGTCTACTCACCGCTTGGAGTTGCTGAGAGCTGTTCACTGCCGCCGTCAGCTGAGCTGAGGTGATGTTGGGTAGAAGAAGCGCCTTTGTCACTCTGATGTTGCCGCCAGCCATGTCGTGTACAAGGTGCTTCAGTGCGATTTCCTGGTAGTCTAGTTGCTTTATGGCCTGCACGACACGCTTGGCGATGATCTTACTTTGGTCTGCTGGTGACTGTGTAGAGAAGTGCTGCCCTCCCCCAACAGATTTGACCTCACCCACCAGAATGCCATACTGGCGGTGGAGAATGATGATGTCACACTCCCCATCAACAATCTTGTGAGGAATGGAGGGGTGGGTGAGAGAGGGGAGTTGAGAAATGATGTTGGTGGGGTTGATGTGATGCTGGGGGTTATTTTGGTTGTCCAGGTATTTCCTGAACATCATCTGTGATATTACTACCATGACCTCATCGATACTCCTCAGGGCCTGGAGGCACTTGTATTGTGCCTTATCATCCCTAAGATCACTGTCCTGGATGAGGGGGACCTGCAGGCCTGATGGGACAGCTGTGAAAACTGTGCCTGCTGTGGAGGAGATGAGATGATGCTGATGCTGATGGCTGTGATGATGCTGATGGCTGTGATGATGATGATGCTGACGGCTGTGATGATGGCTGATGGCTGTGATGATGCTGATGGCTGTGATGATGTTGATGGCTGTGATGATGTTGATGGCTGTGATGATGCTGATGGCTGTGATGATGTTGATGGCTGTGATGATGTTGATGGCTGGCTGTGATGATGTTGATGGCTGATGATGATGATGATGGCTGTGATGATGTTGATGGCTGTGATGATGCTGATGGCTGTGATGATGCTGATGGTTGTGATGATGCTGATAACTGTCGCTGTTGATCCGTTCTGACAAGTGCAGTCTCCCCAGCGACAGTTTCCACAGTGTGAGGAACCCGATTGAAGAAAAGGGGTGGGAAGAAGTAAGTGGTGGTCTGAAGGAGATCGGGGTACATGGATTGTATGAAGGGGATCCAGTCATCCTCTGGAGCACTCCCCACCTGCAATGAACCATCAACATGTTGTTTGTTTTCTTTTCATCAACTTTTGATCATCGTCATCATCATCATTATTATTATTATTATTATTATATATTATCATTACTATTATTGTTGTTGCTATTATTGTCATCATTCTTAGTTTTTTATTTATTCCTTCATTCGTTTATCTTTTTATAGGTTGCTGCTTACTTAGTTACGCACAGCTTTAAAAATACACCCCATCATGAAATGAACTGCTCCATGTTAAAACGTTCGGCCTGACCGATCTGTATTCGTCACCGCCAACTAATGACAACACCAGGCAGTTCAGGTTCAATCCTCTCTGTGTCGTCCAGTGATTGAGGCGATGGCAAGGGATCTCTGCCTGTCTCTGTCTGCTGCTGCCATCTCCAGTGCTTACACTCTCCCTCTGTGTCTGTATCTGTCTGTCTCTCTGTCCATCTGTCTGTCCATCTACCTGTCTCTCTGTTTGTCCGTCTGTCTGTCTGTCTCTCTCTCTCTCTCTCCCCCTCTCTCCCCCCCCCCCCCCTTTCAGTGTTTGTACACCAGGTTTTCCCCCGAAGCTGGAGTATGGCTGCCTTAAAGGCGGCATAAAAACTGGTCATACACACAAAACTCCACTCCCTTTGTTGGGTAGATAGAATTAATCCTTGCCTGCCTATACAGGGAGTGTCCACAGGAGTATATCAGCCTGCGTAGGCAGAGAGAGAGAGAGAGAGAGAGAGAGAGAGAGAGAGAGTACACCAGCTCTCTCTCTCTCTCTCTCTCTCTCTCCCCCCCCCCCCGTCAGTTTGTACACCCAGGTCTCTTTCTCCCCTCCCCCATCTCTCTCTCTCTCTCTCTCTCTCCTCTCTCTCTCTCTCTCTCTCTCTCTCTCTCTCTCTCTCTCCTACGAAAACAAGCATATGAAATGAAAAATCAAAAATTTCGCAAAGTGTTCGTGAGATTTCGACTTGGTATTAGTGATTTGAATGTCCATCAAAGATATACACTAAACTCCCGAAACTGTCCATTCTGTAATCAAATCGAGGACGAATTACATTTTTTGATTGTTTGTCCATCCTATAAAGATTTAGGAGATAAATACATTTTGCCTCATACTAGAAATGTTCATCAAGTGTCATTGCTTCTTTATTGCAAAATGAAAAGAGAAGTGTAACTCGCTCTGTAGCTATGTTCATTTTCAAAGCACTAAAACGAAAGAGAGAAAACTGCTGTCAGTTAACACAAAAATGCCAGAGTAATTTCAGGAAGAACATGTGTGTGTGTGTGTGTGTGTCATTTCGTTATTTGATGTATTTGTGCGTATTCAAGTCTATTCGACTCTTTTTTGCCCCGTTTGTCTTTGTACTTTACATGTATTTTCTTTCCCCCCCCCCCCCCCCCCCCCACCCACCCACCCCCCCGCTTCCGCTCTCTCTGTGTCTCTCTGTCTCTGTGTATGTCTCTCTCTCTCTCTCTCTCTCTCTCTCTCTCTCTCTCTCTCACCTCGCCACTTACCCCGCCATGTATGTTTGTGTGTTGCTTGTTTGCGAAAGCGTACAAGTGTTTGGGTGGGTGTGTTTGGGGAGGGGCGTTTTCTGGGTGGGGATTGTTAAAGTGGAGTGTGTTACGTTTCTTTGATGTTATCTCCATTTTCTGTATTTTAAGCATCAACTTGCTTATCTATTACCTTCGACGATAAACAATTTGTTGTTTGTCTTGTCTTGTCCTTGCCTTTCTCCCCCCCCCCCCCCCCCACCTCAGTGTTCCCACCCCACCCCCACCCCCCCCCCCCCCCACCCCCCCCCCCCACCCCCCCCCCCCCACCCCCCCCACCCCCCAACCCACCCCCCCCCCCAACCCCCCCCCCCCAACCCCACCCCACCCCCACACCCCCACCCCCCCCCCCCCCCCCCCCCAACCCCCCCCCCCCCCTCAGTATTTGCTACACCAGATCTCTCTCATTGGTCCGTCCCTCTGTTTCTCTCTCTCTCTCTCTTCCTTCAGGTTTGTACACCAGGCGCATCTCTTCTCTCTCTCTCTCTCTCTTCTCCTCTCAGTGTCTCGCATCTCTCTCTCTCTCTCTCTCTATCTCTCACCTCACTGTTCGCAATCCAGGTTAGCCCTATCTAGCTATCACCCAACACCCCATTCGGGTTTGTACACCAAGTCATTCTCTTCAGTCTCTCTCTCTCTATCTCTCTGTCTCTCTCTCTCCTACAGTGCTGTTTGTACACCAGCTCTCTCTTTTTTTTTCTCTCTCTATCTCTCTAT
>JADBJO010037159.1:0-5000 GCA_016801955.1 Conus betulinus | reverse complement strand
CATTGTGTTACTGGCCCCTACACCTTGTTTCATTCCAACCTGGAGTGAAACTGGAGACTGATAACTATGGTATATATGTTTACGCTGTCTGGTCCTTCGTTGGCTGAGAGATCTCACACATTTGCTGAGGGCTGGAGGGCGAGTGTGAAAACTCGGTAAGCTGGACTCTAAGCTAATTAACTACAGACTAGGTTCTGTTTGTTTGCTTGGAGCCTGGGTTCCTACCTACCCCGGTGTACATATTATCGGCCAGCTGAGACAGCACCCCAAGATAAGCTTGCCTAACAAGAAGGTGGACCAGTCACCAGCATTTAGAGAGAGAGAGCAACACTCCTCTCCAACATCAGATAAGTTTTGGTATTCCAAGTGGACTCCAGCTCAACTCATTCAGAACTTTTCCTCTCTTAATGATGAAAAAGAAGTGGGGAGCCCCATCAGCCAGAACTGAATTCGAGAAAATTTATTTGAATATTTCACCCTTGTATAAACAAGTATCATACCTGAGCCACTCTTGAGCAGTTTTAACAGTCCCGAGAAAAATAAAGATGTCTTTCGATGACTAGTACCGGAAAGTTGCTCCTTCAGTAACTAGTGAGAGAGAGGATGGAGGTGAAATTGTAATACAACTTGAATAGTGAAAACATTCTAAGTCCTTTCCAAGAGGACACACCGACCCACTCCCAACTCTCATCATAGCCAAAGATCATATTTCTGGCAGGTTGTCAGTGGATCATGATAAGTCAGTTAAAGGCTAGAACAGGAGCGTGGTTGATGTATGTGTGTGTGTGTGTGTGTGTGTAGTCACCTTGTTAGGGAGAGCCATGGACTTCTCCACAGGTCAGTGTGATTTACAATCCCAGCTCTGGTCCGTTCTCATAGATAGAGGCTTACAGCTGGTAACAAGCGAGTGTGAATGTACGCGGCCTGCACCGCTAAGGCATGCACAGCACGTGCACAGCAAATGATGCGTGATGCAGACAGCTGGTGTTGGCATCTTTCTGACGTGACGAAGGAGAAGACACCCCATCAGTCCTCGAGATTCCAGTTACCCACGGATAGGACGGGCTGTAGGGTGTAGCGACGACTTAATCTGCAGTCGGGGAAGGAAGAAGGGGTTGTCGACTTGTGTCGAATCGCGTTTCATTGATGTCACGTAATCACGCTGTTTTTAGTCCCATTACTGGGCGGTTCACAGGCAGAGGACGTATGACGTCAAACTGAGTCTGATCGTTGTGTTGGCTTGGTCCAAGAGAGACAGAGGGACAGAGCGTGAGGTGAGAAAGGGTGGAGCAGAGGGGTGAAGATCGTCGTCGCAAAATGACGGAAAACAGATAAGACCAGAGAGAGAGAGAGAGAGAGAGAGAGAGAGAGAGTTCTGTTTATTAACTTGTAAACACACACACACACACACACAGAGAGAGAGAGAGAGGGAGAGAGAGAGAGAGAGAGAGACGACAGACAGACAGACAGACAGAGACAGACAGACAGAGAGAGGATGTAGCCAGCGGTAGATAAAACAAAATTTTAGTCTTCTTCAGCGTAATTCTTATTCTCAACCCTTTTGGAAGGGGGAGAGGGCGGGAGGAGGGGGGACGGGGGGGGGGGGGGGGGGGGGGGGGGGGGTCGTGCGGCCGTGGAGCCAAGGTGAACTGTAGGCCTACACAGGCATGCCTTTCGCGTGCTGGACCAGAATTCTTGGTGCAGTTATTCGATCGCCGCCCTGGCAAAGAATGTGCTGTACTACTCCTGCCCGTCCTTGGTCACTGGTGACTGCAGCGACAGCATCAGGTGAGTGTCGGATGGAAGGCAAAGAATGTGCGGTATCCTCCTGCCTGTCCTTGGTCGCTGCAGTAGTAACAGCATCGGGTGAGCGTTAGAGGGACATGGACCCTGAAAGCCAGACTTACAATGATGCACGGTTCGTTTCATAGCTTATCTTTTAGAAACCAATTCCAAACGAATTCAAAGCTTGTTCGCCAAAATTGAGCTGGAACTGAAAATCTTCTTAGTTTCTAGTAAATGTGAAAAGAACACACACACACACACACACACACACACACACACACACACACACACACACACACACGCACGCACACACGCGCACACACACACACACACACACACACACACACACACACACACACACTAAACTGATGATAGTTTTTAGTGTTCATTTGAAACTCAGGTGCTCAGACAGGTTAGAGTGCTTGAAGTGCCTGCGAGTTGGGCATCCTCAAGCCAATAGGGCTGACCCTCTTTGTCTGCATGCTGGGCTGAGGGAGTCGCCCAATGCACAGTCCACGCTGGTTGGGGGTGGGGTGGGGGGGGGGGTGGGGGGGGGAGTGGAAACTTTACCACTCCAGTGAGCAGGGCTGTCGGATGTTATGTGGAGAAGGATGAGCAAGTTTGGACGGGTGGTGGTTTCCGGTGAATGGGACAGTGCGTCGTCAAAACCTGTCACTGTGAAAGACCTGTTCTGATCCTGGAATGACAAAGGGAACATCAGTTTGAGTGGAGAGAGAGTGAATGAGCTCCATGTTTGTGAAAACATTTTACGTGAACCTCTAGATAAACAGAAGACAGACTTCTGTTGTGATGACAGCCTTACGGCCGCTGCGCACAGGCTTCCCAGACCGCATTACCCAGAGGAAAAAGCGGCTGCTTGGCCCTTCGTTGTGTCTGGAAGCCGCTGTGAGACCTTTCTGTGGTGTCTTGGAAACGGCACTCAGACTGTGGGACTGAGGAGGTGCTGTAGCAGACTGCAGGCTGCGAGATTCCTAACTTGCACAGCCTTGAATTGAGTGACGTCATCAGGCCGCGAGAAAGCGATGGTACATCCCTTCACTTCTCGCCAACCACCTCCACCTCCAGTACATTCTTTGGTGTTGAACACGATTAGAGGAAAGCCCCCAACCCCCACCCCCTTCCATAATAACTTTATAGAGGCTAATGGTGAGAGTAGTTTGTGGCCTCTCTGAGATGCCGATACCTGCGTTGGTCCCGAAGGCACCTAACTTGTATTGACAAATCGTCGTTCCGTCTACATTCACTGTTTGTGTGAGTTTGTGGCTCATGAAAAGTAGATTCATACGTACTATTTAATCTACTGTTTTGTGAGCAGCCAAATCCTTTGTCCTTGTTGTTAGATTTGGTTGCGGGAGAACTTGGTGTAATCTTTGCCATGTTTTTTTTTGCGCCCGTGCCCCCCAAACGCATGAAATCATCATTTCTCTGGAACTGTTGAATTCTTTACAATGGAATTGGAGGTATGTGTCAAACGCTGTGAAATGTCTGTCTGTCGGTGTTGGCCTGTGTGTTTTAAACGGGAAAGAGACAGTCAGCTGCGTCACTTGAACCATTCCACTGCTGCTGCCGTGCCATGAGGGGCAACCCATGAAAGAGCGGTAATCGGATATGGCTCCACCTTGCGTCTGGATCGTGGTCTAACGGCTACATCAAACACGCGCGCGCGAACGCACGCACGCACGCACGCACGCACGCACACACACACACACACACACACACACACACACACACCTCTCTCTCTCTCTCTCTCTCTCTCTCTCTCGCTCGCTCGCTCGCTCGCGCGCATGCATTCATACACACACACACACACGCGCGCGCGCGCGCGCGCGGGCACACACATACACACACACACACACACACACATACGCGCGAAGGCGGACACACGCAGCAATTAATTTACCACGGTGGCCGTTTCGTGGGCCAAGAATGGGAAAATGAAAACAAGGTTTAGTGGGAGACAAACGGTACGTAACAGCAGAGTACCGAAAACTCAGCAGTTGTCTACCGAGTCCATCGGAGATCATCGACTGAAAAAAAAAAAACATTGTGAAAACTCGGCAGCGAGAGGACCCTGGAACTTCGAACGGCTTGGCAACTCTTCAACAGACTGGAAACCCATCGGTGGAAATCAAGGAGGTTGGTAGCCATGCTTTTGGTTCTTTCGACGCGAAAGAAATGATTCTGTCTCTCTCCAAACACATTGAAATGTTGGAGAAAGCAGTGATCGCTCAAAACAAAATACTTGTAGTAGAAAACATCAGACCGCAAGTTACTATGGTGACCACTGCCCACACAGACAGAAATATGCCTTCCAGGCGCGCAGCTACTTACGCTCAAGTAGTTGCTTCAGATTCAGGGTAGCAATCCATCTCAAACGAAACCCCCGTCTATGAAAAATAAAACAGATCGTGGTGAAAAGTGGTAAAAAATCTTTGCCTAAAACCAGACCAAAAGCGAATAATGACGTCAATCCTAGTAGTCAACATGACGGAAGATCGAATTACACAAGGAAGGATGACGTCAATGTGCCTGAGCGTAATAGAAAAGATTACAGTGAATCTAGAAAAAAAAACACAAGTAAAAGTTGACGAAGGTCAGGACTATCCAACAGTACTTGTCATCCATGATTCTGTTGCAAACGGAGTTCAAGGAAAAAGACTTGGGTATTCCTATAATTTCAAGGTCTCCAAACTTAAACAGCACAATGTATCAGCAGTCAAACAATGCCTAGAAGAGATTGATTCGGAAGAAATGCCTGACTGTGTCGTAGTACATTGTGGAGTCAATGACTTTGAAGGTAGAAGAGGCAGAAAAAGTCAGTCAGAATTTCGTACAGACAATGAAATCAGTAGCGGAAAAACACCAGAAAATGAAGTTAGTTATCAGTAAAGCAACGAAAGTGCTGACAAGAAATTAGAAGTGAACAGACAGCTGTTCAATGCAAAGATCACGTCTGACCTCTTTGAAGTCAAAAACATCAGATTCATTGACAATGGTAACATAAGATTTGACCACCTTCATGACAAAATGCACCTTTCAAGAAGGGGCTCTAGCCTGTTGCAGGAAACATTGGACGGCAAGTGAGGAGTCTGGTGTGGGAGACCCCAACGCGGCCCTCCCGACGACGACGGGGCAACAGGGAAATATACTACGGCTTTCCTGCTCCACGTGCCACCAGTTGGTTCAACCCTTTC
>JADBJO010037158.1:0-10025 GCA_016801955.1 Conus betulinus | reverse complement strand
ATTATTTGTCTTTCTGTCCATTCTTGACTTATAATGTTTTTGTCTTCTTTGTCATTCTTTTTTTTTTTTTGTTAACATGGCGGAATCTTTATTTATGGGGAAATGTCAATAAATACACATGCGGAAAGAAAGAATACTCTTAGATGTGTTTAGTGTGTGTGCTGTTGAAATTGTATGAGGGCGTGTGTCTGTGCGGGCGTGCGTGTGTTGTGTGTGGGTGTGGGTGTGTGGTTGTGTGTGTGTGTGGGGTGTGTGTGTGTGGTTTGTGGTGTGAGTGCCCAGCGCGTGTGTTGTGTATAAAACTGGGGTGCTGTGTGAGAGTGCGCGTTGCGCGCGCGTGTGTGTTTTTGCGCATTGCGTGCGCGCGCGTGTGTGTTGTTTAAAAGATTTTTCTTAGTGTTGCCTCTTGTTCAAACATGATTTCCAAGGGGGTAATTGATTTCGTTTTTTTTTTTTCAGTTTACGAATACACATTTTCCCCACTAACAATACCCAATTTATAAAGGTCACACTCTTCCTTTGCGGTCTGAACATCATAACAACCAAGGAGGAACAATATCCCTAGATAACGTGACAGATTTGTGTGTAAAATCACACAAAGTTCACTTTCATTATACAAGGAGGGTGAGAGTGGAGACCTGACTGTTCAATTGTAGTTTAAATCATCAGCAGCACGGAGGGGAAAAGAGAGGACAAGAAGAAACCAAACTGGCTGGGGAAGATACACGCGACATGTGGTCCACAGGTAAATGTCGACATACATCACAATGAAAAGAAAGAGTGCTAGCCATCTCGTCAAGGAAACGGTCCACAGAATCAGCAGTTCTGGAGGTAAATAGGCATATGATTACATCGAGGATGTCAGCCAGAACACTAATGAATGCCCAAACAAGATTCAAAGCACACAACACGGATAATCCACAAAAGTTGCACAAACAAGGAGAGCAGAGATAAAACCTCCATGCTAGCTGAAAAAGATAACGTTCCCTGGATTGGAAGGAATTTCCATTCTGTGATTTCGTTGTTGCCGAGTCGTCGAAAACGGATATTAAAAATCAAGAGAGCATTAGAATGGGATGGCCTATATGCGAGCACTAACATTACAACTGGCAGCAGTGGTGTTTAGTACATTTAACCTCTGTGAAGGAGTAGAGTATCTTCACATGTGCACAGTGTGTCGGCTATCACGTGGTTTCACTGACCATATTTTAACTGGACAGTCCACTGGATTTGAAGGAAGGGGAGAAATCTGGACACGTCAGTAGATCAGTGGTGTCCTTGCGTATGTGATTCAGTTTATTTATCCAGTGTTGGCTGACTAAAATCACCCCAAGTCAACGACAACATCAACCTCAAGTCAAATGATGCTCTATTACCACAACGTCAACACAGATTATACACATCTCCTTTCCACTCAAGTTCTATCACCGGCAACGTCCATACACAGATTGTACACATCTCCTTTCTACTGAAAGCTCCTGTCTGACCTCAATGGTTTTTCTGAGTTGGCCTCGGCCACAGCAAAGTCTTTCTCATCCATGGCCAGCATGGCAGCGTTGAAGTAGATCTTGGGGTCCTTGGGGTCGTCCTCCTGAAGTTCTTCAGTCTTCCACACAGGAAAACCATATGGCAGTGTCAGCTGAAGTAGACGACGAAGTAGATGTGTGTGCGTGCGTGTGTGCGAGCGTGTGTGCGTGTGTGTGTGTGATGTGTGCGTGCATGGTTGTGTGTGCTTGTATGTGCATTGAAGAAATCTTGGGGTCTTTGGGGTCGTCCTCCTGAAGATTTGTCCTGTCTTCCACACACAAATCATATGGTACACAAAGCTAGTGAGGTAGAGTGTGTGTGTGTGTGTGTGTGTGTGTGTGTGTGTGTGTGTGTGTGTGTGTGTAGTATGCTTGTGCGTGTTTGTGCGAGTGTGAGCATGTGTTTGGGCATGTATGTACATATGTGTGTGTGTGTGTGGGGGTGGGGGGGTGGGGGGGGGGGGTTAGTGGTATTTGGCACAGCAGGTGGTCTGTGATTGGAGTGAGACTGCTACATATGCATGAGCTTATGTTTGCATGTGTGTGTGCACATATGTATCAACAAATTGATGGGGGAGGGGGAGTGTAAGCATCTGTGTGTGTGTGTATGTATTTGTCAGCATATGTGTGTGTGCATGTGTGTGGGTGTGTGTGTGCCTACGCGCGTGCGTGTGCGCATGTGTTTGTGTGTGCGTGCGTGCATGCATGTATACTGTGTGCCCAACGCACACTCAGAAACAGGGGCCTCAACTCATTTCAAAATGAGCTGGTCAGCCATGTTCTCACCTTCTAGAGGCCTCTTCTCTGTCCGCTGCTTTGCTGCTGT
Source organism: Conus betulinus (assembly GCA_016801955.1). Taxonomy (NCBI): domain Eukaryota; kingdom Metazoa; phylum Mollusca; class Gastropoda; order Neogastropoda; family Conidae; genus Conus; species Conus betulinus. Next base: position 7,673 of record JADBJO010037158.1, on the reverse strand, counting down.
CTTGCATCATGATGGCCGAGTTGTACAGAGATTGCTACAGACATAGACAGATGGCCCAGTTGTACAGAGATTGCTACAGACACAGACAGATGGCACAGTTGTACAGAGATTGCTACAGACACAGACAGATGGCACAGTTGTACAGAGATTGCTACAGACACAGACAGATGGCACAGTTGTACAGAGATTGCTACAGAAACAGACAGATGGCACAGTTTGTACAGAGATTGCTACAGAAACAGACAGATGGCACAGTTGTACAGAGATTGCTACAGACACAGACAGATGGCACAGTTGTACAGAGATTGCTACAGACACAGACAGATGGGCGAGTTGTACAGAGATTGCTATAAACACAGACAGATGGCAGAATTGTACAGACATTGCCACAAACACAGACAGATGGTAAAAACTGTACAGAGATTGCTACACATATAGACAGACAGATGGCAGAGTTGTACAGCGATTGCTACACATACAGACAGACAGATGGCAGAGTTGTACAGAGATTGCTACAGACAGGTGGCTGAGTTATACAGTGATTGCTAGAAACACAGACAGATGGCAGAGTTGTACAGAGATTGTTATAAACACATGTTTAAAGATAGCAGATGTGTACTGTAGCTGCGCATGCACACATTTGTACCAGTGTGTGCGTGTGTGTGTGTGTGTGTGTGTGTGTGTGTGTGTGTGTGTGTGTGTGTGAGCAGTGGGTGCAGTGGTGGGAGCGTGTTATGTGGTAAGAGTGTGCTTGCATGAAGATATTTTACTGATGGGATTGATTTACTATTGATTCATACACAGCAATTTATGCCTTTTTCTTTTCTGTGTTTGTGTATTGTCCTGGTATATGGTTGCTGTGCTGTCGAAAATGAATTTTTCCATCTTGTTGGACAAATAAAAATTGTTATCCTGTTAGACGGCAGAGTTGTACAGAGATTGCTACAAACACAGACAGATGGCAGAGTTGTACAGAGACTGCTAAAAACACATGTACAGAGATTGCTAAAAACACAGACAGACGGCCGAGTTGTACAGAGATTGCTACAAACACAGACAAACAGCCGATTTTTACTGAGATTGTTACAGACACAGACAGATGGCAGAGTTGTACAGAGATTGCTACAGACACAGACTGATGGCAGAGTTGTACAGAGATTGCTAAACACAGACAGATGGCAGAGTGGTACAGATTGCTATAAACACTGACAGATGGCCGAGTTGTACAGAGATTGCTACAAACACAGACAGACAGCCGAGTTATACAGAGATTGCTACAAGCACATGCAGATGGCAGTGTTGTACAGAGATTGCTACAAACACAAACGGCAGAGTTGTGCACAGATTGCTATAAACACACAGACAGATGGCAGATTAGTACAGAATTTGCTGTAAACACAGACAGATGGCAGAGTTGTACATAGATGCTACAAACACAGACAGATGGCTGAGCTGAACAGATTGCTACACACACAGACGGACGGCCCAGTGTACAGAGATTGCAACAAACACAGACAGATGGCAGAGTGTACAGAGATTGCTACAAACATACAGATGGCTGAGCTGTACAGATTGCTACAAACACAGACGGACGGCCCAGTTGTACACAGATTGCTACAGACACAGACAGATGGCTGAGTTGTACAGATTGCTACAAACACAGACAGATGGCAGAGTTGTACAGAGACTGCTACAAACACAGACAGATGGCACATTTGTACAGAGATTGCTACAAACACCAACAGATGGCAGAATTACAAACACAGACAGATAGAGTTGTACAGAGACTGCTACACACAAAGACAGATGGCAGAGTTGTACAGAGATTGCTACAAAACACTGACAGAAGGTACAATTACAAACACAGACAGATAGGAGAGTTGTACACAGACTGCTATACACACAGACAGATGGCAGAGTTACAAACACTGACTGACAGTAGAGTTACAAACACAGACAGATGGCAGAGTTACAAATACAGACAGATGGCAGAGTTGTACAGAGATTGCTACAAACACAGGCAGACATCAGAGTTGTACAGAGATTACTACAAACACAGACAGATAGCAAAGAGTTGTACAGACATTGCTACAAACACAGACAGATGGCCGAGTTGAACAGAGATTGCTACACAAACACACACAGATGGCAGAGTTGTAAAGATTGCTACAAACACAGATGGCCAAGTTGTCCAGAGATTTGCTACAAACACAGATGGCCGAGTTGTCCAGAGATTGCTACAAACACAGACAGATGGCTGAGTTGTACAAAGACTGCTACAAACACAGACAGATGGCCAAGTTGTACAGAGATTGCTACAAACACAGACAGATGGCAGAGTTGTACAGATTGCTACAAACTTAGATGGCAGAGCTGTCCACAGATTGCTACAAACACAGACAGATGTCAGAGTTGTACAGAGACTGCTACAAACACAGATGACTGAGTTGTCCAGAAATTGCTACAAACACAGACAGATGGCTGAGTTGTCCAGAGACTGCTACAAACACAGACAGATGGCCGAGTTGTCCAGAGACTGCTACAAACACAGACAGATGGCAGAGTTGTACAGAGATTACTACAACACACAGACAAATGGCAGTTGTACAGATTGCTACAAACACAGATGGCCAAGTTGTCCAGAGATTGCTACAAACACAGACAGAGTGGCCGAGTTGTCCAGAAATTGCTACAAACACAGACAGATGGCTGAGTTGTCCAGAGACTGCTACAATCACAGACAGAATGCAGAGTTGTACAGATTGCTACAAACACATATGGCCGAGTTGTCCAGAGATTGCTACACAAACACAGACAAAGGATCCAAATTATACACAGATTGCTACACAAACACACAGAGATGGCCGAGTTATACAGAGATTGCTACAAACACAGACAGATGTCCAAGTTATACAGAGATTATTACAGACACACACAGATTGCAGAGTTGTACAGAGACTGCTACAAATTACTTCTTGCAACTGACCCCCATTGTATCCATCATCAGTCCCCGCCCCCTTCAAACAGATACCTTCATTTCTACTTTTGACTTGGGCGAAACTCTTGCTGTTCTTCCTTCTCAGGTGATAAAAACTTTTCTTGATGCAGTTAGCATTTTCATATTTTCAGTCTATTTCTAACTCACGACATCTCGCAAAATCAGAAATGACTAACACCGAGAGTTAAGCTGACTCGTAGCCTGGCTTTCCCCTACAACAATAGCTAGCAATGCAACATGCAGTGTCCCTAGCATAATTTTGTGACATTTCCCCTTCACAGAGCCGCAGATCACTATGGCACAGCAGGTTCTTGACCAACATTCAGCCTGTATGGCTCACCAACTTTGCAAGGTTGTCATTTGCTTAATACTCGATGAAATGACACAAAAGAAACCACAGACTGACCCAGAAAGTGTGTTTGTTTATCATGTTCAAACATTGCAACAATCAAGAAGACAGCTACTAAAATATGAAGCGCGGAAGATCAACTGGTTTTCATCTCACTGTGGCTGCTAACCCAACACATCACGGGCAGTGGTCCTACGTTATTACTTCAAACATAAGACTGACAGCTGAATAGTAAAGAGGTTGCAAACAGATGGCTGTGCAGCTCAGAGATTCTTCCTACAGAAACAGAGGGCTAAGTTGTATACAGACTGCTACAAACAGAAGCAGACGGAGCCCACAAATAGAGAGACTGCTACAAACCAATGATACAATAATACCAAGATTGTTACATAAACAGACAGTTGAGTTGTATAGTTTGCTACAATTAGACACGAATGGCTGAGCTGTATTTATTAAAAAAAAAAAAAAAAAAAAAAAAAAAAAAAAAAAGGCACAAAAAAACAGACAGCTGACTTCCACACAGATTGCTACTCATGAAAACGCTGAGTAGTGCAGAGGTTGCGACAAACAGAAACAGATGGTGCACTTATACAAAGATTCCTATGAACAGAAACAGATCGCCGAGTTATACAGAGATTAATGCAAAGAGAAAGATATGAGCTGTACACAGATTGCTAAAAAAACAAAAACAAGAAACAGAAAGAGCATGCTGAGTCATTTAGAGACTGCAAGACAGAGGGTGCACCGATACAGATACTGCCACCAACAACAAGAGACAGCGGAGTTGTACAGAGATTGCTACAAACAGAAATGTCACTCAAAGGCAAAGGAACTGACACTAAGCTGCGTTGATACTAAATGATAACGAGCTCTGAGTCTAACATGCACTCTCTGTCTCTCAGACACACACACACACACACACATACACGCTTCTTTTATCTTCCGCCTACCACATACTATCTAAGCTTATACACATTTACAGAACTAAGTCATTTTTACATCGGTTTCAAAACATCACCAGTTGCTTCTTTTCTTTTCAAATTTCTTTGTCAACTAAGCTTGTTGACTGTATTAGACTAAAATACTGTGTTGTTTTTCAACTTAAACCCATTGGTATCGCCATGTGTCAGAAATTATCCAAGCAAAACCAATGATGCCCTAATTTGACTGAAATGGACTAAACTGACTTTACACATGTAAAACAGAAATAAAACAACACGAGAAACACACACACACACACACACAAACAAGAGAAAAATCCAAGAAGAGCTCTTTACCGTATGAGTAGGGTTGACTTTTAGTGCTTCTTCAAAACATCGCCTGGCTTCTGCACTGTGATTCTGTTCTAAATGAACACACACCCAGCTGAAAAAAAAATAAACCCCTGTCAACGAAAAAAAAAAACCCCAAAAAACCCTACATACATCCAAACAAACAAAAAAACTGAAGCAGACAATTTATCAGAAACAATTTAGCCACAGCATCAGAAAACATTTAGCAGCAAACACTGATCAAAACAACATAATCACCCCATAACAAAGTGTACCACATTTTAAAAGGTATAATGACATCTTTCAACAGAAAAAAAAAAAACCCATTATCATTCTGTCAGCAGAAAACACCATAAGCACTCTTTTTATTAAATAGAGATGCCACCTCTGGATAGGAGGAAAAAGAAAGCAAGCAAATTAATCCTCAAGGAAACAAAACAAAACATACAAACTATGAATATCTGAAGAAACCTGATGAGCCTTTATCAACCACTTGCTCTGAGCATAGGCTCGCATAAAAGATCTTGAGCTTACTTCCCCTCCCCCCCACTTGCTCTGAGCATAGACTCGCATAAAGATCTTGAGTACTCCCCCCCCCCTCCCCTTCTCCCCCAGTGCCCATCATAAAAATGGTTATTTTTGCTGCCCATCCAACCGTTCTGTCAGTCTAGTGGTTAGATATGCTTCTGCCACCATCCTTCTGGGACAATTATCCCTGTCAGCTATATCACCTGTGGTACAGGACCTAAACTTGAATTATCCAACCCTCAGACACCACTAACAACTCTCTTTGCTACCAGATGGAACAAACGTCCCCAGCTGCAAAGCCTGGACAGTCTTCATATATGAAACTCTATTGTCAAACTAACAAGTGAACATAAGTGACGAGAAACACGTCAACACAACAGGAAATGAAGAATATACTCACGTTAAAGTGCAAATCAGCATTCCGCGGCTCAATCTGTATTGCTTGCTCGTAGACTGCCTGAGCATCTGAAATCCTGCGAAGAATTAAAGTATCGTCATTCCTGTGTGTGAATCAGGCTGCTCTCCCAAAGAAGATGTACTACTGACATATTATACCTCATCCTTTTTTCCTTTCTGTCTGTGGCACACACACACACACACACACACATACATACACACATATATATTATGTAAGGGAAAATGGAATATAGAAGAAGAAGTGAAAAATAAGTGGAAAATAGAAAGAAGAAATACAAAACAAGTGGAACAATAATGGAAAATAGGTGGAAAATAGCAGGTTTATACGTTATAAGGTTTATACGTATATACATACATATATGTGTACATATATATATGTATACACACACACACACACACACACACACACACACACACACACACACACACACACACTCTCTCTCTCATATTCCCCCATCCCCACCCTGCTTTTGCGCACTTCGTCACTCACTCAATAACATGTGCGAATGCACATCATTCGCATATTCAGCGCAAGCACACGGCGGCTGCGTGTGTTCCGATTTGCAGATTGTTTTCCATGCTTTTCACTTTCCTACTCCGTCCTTCTGGTTCTGTCGAGTGATTTCAGAATAATTTGTAATATCTGTGTGAGCTTAAGACCAATAAAGTCCCCTGAGGAAGGTTTAAGTGTGCTCACTGAAAGTTTGGGATAATGAAAAAGCAAACTAGCTCTTTTGTGCTTTGTTCTCCGCTCTCTCTCTCTCTCTCATCTCTCTCTCTCCAACAACACACACAAACAAACACACAAAACACTTTTAGGGTTCACATTTTCTGTGCCGTTTAGTGGCATCTCTCTCCCCATGCCCCTCACTCCCGCTCCTGGTCCACACAGCCATGAGGCAACTCACCAGCAGAGACACTCCACCGCTGCTATGTCACTTCAATTGGTTCATTGATGCCTGTTCCGATCTAACATATGCAGGGCACCACCCTACTACCTCCTTTACTGACAATAACTGCTCAGTCGAGAAACTAGCTTAAGTGCGCGCGCGACGCACAACCACACACACACACACACACACAAAACTGCTCAGTCGAGAAACTAGCTCAAGTGCACACACACGCACACCACACACACACACACACACACACACACACACACACACCACACACACACACACAAACTGCTTAGTCGAGAAACTAGCTTAAGTGACACACACACACACACACACACACAACACACACACACACACTCACTGCTTAGTTGAGAAACTAGCTTAAGTACACACACACACACACACACACACACACACACACCACACACACACACACACACACACACACACACACACACACACGACGGCGCACACACACACACACACACACACACACACACACACCACACACACACACACACAACACACACACACACACACAACCTCTTTCAATGGTGCCACTTAGTCCTTCCACACATAAAATCGCCAATGTTGGTGACCTTGACACAAAGGGAAACGAAAAGAAATCAAAACTTTGAGGTCACCATAACAGCAGGGGTTTGAAGGGCCAGAGAATATGATTTTTTTTTTTTTTCCATGCTGATCGACGAGGATGAGAATTATGTGTACAGACGATGAGGATAAGTTTATGTGCACAGATGCACAGTCGTATTTTCATGAATATTCTCCTCAGTTATTTTCTAGCATTTTGAATTCAGACAGTCACTACTTCACACAGGTCAGTCGACTGGATCACAAGATTCTCTGCAGGCTCCGTCTGTGTGCAAAACTCAACAATACAGTTTGCCCTCTCCTGTGGGGGTGGTCTCTCTCAGAAGCTCCTTCACCAGGGGCAAGAAAAGACCACACTTTGAGGTGCCAGGCATACTGTCGTGAGCTTTATCAGTTTCAGCTTCAGTAATATTCAGGTCATTTTCTCTAACCATACGATGTCAGGTCTGTTTATGCATGTAAGTGTGTTGTGTGGTGTAGGACAGGCATGTAAGTGCATGCATGAGTTCATGCTGCATAATGGGGGTGCGAGCGCATGTGTGCGTGAACATGTGTGTGTTTGAGGTATGTGCGTCTGTAGCATGAATGCGTGCGTGCTGCGC
>JADBJO010037157.1:0-10028 GCA_016801955.1 Conus betulinus | reverse complement strand
ATCACCATACTCACATACTCACCACAGCCTCTAGCTCTTAAACAGCTCTCAACACATTTCTGACACAGCTCTGACACAGCTCTCACACAGCTCTCACACAGCTTCCGCACAACTCTCACACATCGCTGACACAGCTCTAATAGAGATAAGACACAGCTCTGACACAGCTCTCATACAGCGCTGACACAACTCTCACACAGCGCTGACACAGCGCTGACACAGCTCTCATTCAGCTCTCATACAGCTCTCACACAGGGCTGACACAGTTTTTCATACAGCGCTGACACCCGTCTGACACAGCTCTCACACCGCTCTGACATAGCTCCCATACACTTCTGACACAGCTTCCATATAGTTCTCGCACAGCTCTCACACAGCTCTCACACAGCGGTGACACAGCTCAAACACAGCTGTATATCATCTCTGACACAGCTCTCACACAGTTCCCACATAGCTCTGACACAGCGCTGACACAGCTCTCACAGAGCTCTGACACAGCTCGAACACAGCTCTGACACAGCTCTGACATAGCTCTGACAAAGCTCTGACACAACTCTCACGCGCTTTCAACTCTGACTGCTGCCACTCTAAAATGCCACAACGCTTCCCTATCTCACAGACTGTTGTCATACTAAAGTGTCACAACACTTCCCTTTATTTCAGATTGTTGTCATACTAAAGTGTCACAACGCTTCGCTTTATTTAAGACTGTTGTCATACTAAAGTGTCACAACACTTCCCTTTATTTCGGATTGTTGTCATACTAAAGTGTCACGACACTTCCCTTTATTTCAGATTGTTGTCATACTAAAGTGTCACAACACTTCCCTTTATTTCAGATTGTTGTCATACTAAAGTATCACGACACTTCCCTTTATTTCAGATTGTTGTCATACTGAAGTGTCACGGCATTCCTTTTTTCACAGATTGTTGTCATACTAAAGAGTCACGACACTTCCCTTTTTCACAGATTGATGTCATACTAAAGTGTCACGACACTTCCCTTTTTCACAGATTGTTGTCATACTCCTCTTTATCTCTGATCGTTGTTATACTAAAATGTCACGACAACGTCTCATCTCTCGCTCTCTCTCTCTCTCTCTCTCTCTCTCTCTCGCTCTCTCTCTCTCTCTCTTTTTTTTTTTTTTTTTTTTTTTTTTTTTAATCTCTGACTGATTTCATACTAAAACGTCACAGCACGCTCTTTTTCTCTGATGACGTCATTCAAAAATGTCAAAATACGTCTGTTTACCTCTGACTGACGTCATTCAAAAATGTCAAAACACGTGTCTTTGTCCCTGATCGTAGTCATGCTAAAACGTCACAACTCGTCTTTTTAACTCTGACTGATGTCATATTAAAATGTCACAACACGTTCTTTATCTCTGATCGTGGTTATATTAAACTGTCACAAGACGTCTCTTATCCCCGACAGAGTGTCATACAAAAAAATATGTGACAACAAGTCTCTTTATCTCTGACAGATGTCATACAAAAATGTCACAACACGTCTCTTGATCTCTGACTGACGTCATTGTAAAATGTCACAACACGTCTCCTTATCTCAGACTGCTGTGATTCTAAAATGTTACATGAGGTTCATATTTTGTGTAGCAGCTTTGATGATGAATATGTATTTGTATTGGGGGTTTCTGTATGTAAGAGTGATAAGAGTAGTAGACAGTGGGGTGGTATTTTATTCACAAACTGACCCTGATAAGAATGTACACATTGTGTGTGTAGGGGGGGGGGAGGGGGGGGGTTGAGAGAGAGAGAGAGAGAGAGAGAGAGAGAGAGAGAGAGAGAGAGAGAGAGTGTGTGTGTGTGTGTGTGTGTGTGTGTGTGTGTGTGTGTGTGTGTGTGTGTGTGTGAGTGCGCGCGCTATTGAATGTTGTATGAATGTGTGTGTGTGTGTGTGGGTGTGTGTGTGTGTGTGTGGTGTGTGGTGTGTGTGTGTGTGTGTTTGTGCGCGCGCGCCCTGCGCGCGCGCGCGCACGCACGCACGATATTTTGAGCGATTTGTGTGAATTGCTGAATTGAAGCATATGCCTTTAATTTATATCATGGTATGTTCATAACATGATTAAAACGTTTGCAGTAACCTATAGGCATGTGCACTATCCGAGCGTTTAGTGCAGGACCAAAAAGAGTCTTGAAATGATTCAAGATAAACGAGCAGAAGACGATGCTGCTGCAATGTAGATCGCACTGTTGGCTTTATTGTTTTGTGTATTGATTTGGATCTACGTGTTTTTAAAGTTTTATCAAACAGGTAGTTGAATATATGAAAAATGTGGATATTGGTAGGAGACGAATTAATCAGGAGTGCTTTGTCAACCAAGTGTAAGGTTCGATGTGTAGAAAAATCAAAAAGGTGTTTATGAAACGTTTTCTTTCTTCGTTTTACATGTCATGATCCGAGAAGAAAATAAAATTACACAGTTCAACAAAGCTTAAGAAACATGCTGTGCAGTCAGCTGGTGGCTGGAATCGGTGATGAGGGAACGTTCCCGGAATGTCATCCACAAGTTTGCTATAGAAGCATTTGTACATAATCTCGTTAGACCAGTGGTTATACACACAGACTGATAAAGATGAAGCTGATGTAAATGATGCACTTTCTGATGCGAACAAAGAAAATAAAAAATTTACTCAGCAACCTTTTCCAGAAGATGAAATGTTCCTGGCTGAAAAAAAGTAGCCACTGCTTCTGATGGTATTAATAATAAACTATTGTTTTTTTTTTTCTTTATTGTCCATTTGATTGTAACAATCACTACAATAATTGCATAATACAATCCGTCGTTTCACCCTTCGTATGAAAACAGACAGAAATAATCCTAATACTTATAGAGATGTCAGGGTTTGTAAAATGATCAGTGAATCTGTAGTGGTGTTTTTGCAAATAGAAGATGCAGCTGGAGATTAGGAGTCTTAGTTCACAGAAGCCTTTGAAGTTGACTTGGACTAGTAAAGAGCAGTGGAGACTCTGTCAGAGTGAACTGGGCTTTTGAGGTAGAAGGGAAAAAGGACAAGACCAACCCTTTCTTGTTTGTAGGGCAATATTGCCTTCCTTGAGGTCGACATCATTTCCTGATACCTCTTCCACCAGTTTTGGTCTTGAACACTTGAAAGTACCCGTCTTTGGCTAGAAGTGGATTTCTGTAACCTGTGAGCCCCAGCTCGCTCTAGATGGACGAAAAATGGCTTCGTGCACATTGCACACTTCCATCTTTAGACTGTTCAATTTTGATCACGTCAGGCATGTGTTTGTCAATGTTTGCCTTGGTGCAGCATGAGGATTGTTCCATGTCAGTTGTTTGAGCTTAGGGTCTATGCAAGGATAACCACAGGCCGCAGATCGAAACCCCAGCTTGAACCCTCTCTGCCGCTTCTGCCATTGCTTTCAGGGCTCTGTTTTTTCCCTCCCTGCAACTGAGAGCTGTTTCATGAGGCTGTATGCAGACGTTTCCACACAACACACCCCCCCCAGCTCCAATTTCTGCAGTGAGGACTTTGACCTGATAGCCTTCTCTCCTCAGGCTGTTTGCCAGATCAGCATACTTTTCAGTCTTGTAGATTTGAGCTGCCTCCATTCTGTTCTCATATGGCACCGTGAGCTCGATCATGATCAGCTGCTTGGTTGACTGAGAGTGGACTACTATGTCTGGTCTCATGCCACTCTGCTGATGATCTCTGGGTGACTCTTCCATTCTGGTGAGGTCTGCAGTGCACTCCCAGTCATCTGCCCCGTCCAGCAGACTCTGCCTGCATGTTCCGAGTGGCACTGTTGTTCTTGGCCATGATTTGCTGCCTCCTGCCGTGAAGAATGTTGCGGGTGCTTTTGGAAGTCCTGATTTTCCCTTTGTGGTGTTGGTACTAGCCCAGACTACTTGTACAATCTCTTTGAGCACTTGGTTGTGCCTCCATGTGTACCTTCTGACAGAGGGGGCATGTAGGACCGTCTGGTTTTTCCCCACTTCACCAGTTTTGCATTTGAGGGCAGGAGGTCATATGCAGATCTGAAATGAAGCTGGATCCTGAGAGGGGCCCATGTGCCAAATGTCATTCCAAGTGAGACATTTTGTAGTGCATTTCTCCCACGTTGTCCATTGCCCTTGCTGGCTCTGCTGGGCTACTTTTTTGGAGTCTTTTTTGGTCGTCTTTCTTTTCTCATCTCCCTGAATCCATCGTTTCTCTTTTGGTCTTTCTCCTTTGTCCGCTTTGACCATTCGTTTTCAGTTTTGGCTCGCCCCCAGTCTTTGCTGTTGGGCTGTGTGTGTCCTGTTATTTCTCTGATCTTGCCGACTTTCTTTTGCGGGCACTGTAGTTCATCCATTACAGCGCCTTGAATGGGGCAGCTCTTGTATCCATCGCCAGGTCTGTTTTGCGTTGCGTTGTTGGTGCTGCTTTCAGATGACTTTCCATTGCTCACACGAACAGTATGGGAAATAGCACGCCCAGGAATTTCGTGGCTAAGTGAGACATATTAAGAAGAGGGTCTCGTGGTACGGCCTCAGAAGAGGGTGACCTACGCATTAGCCAGGACGCGCGTGTCAAACATTGAGTACTACCTAACACGGGTTGTGCCGTGGATAACAGCGCATGCAAACGCTTCGATGTAGAGACTGTGTGGCAAAGGTTGACCTGGCAGAAACGACGAATATGAATGACGAATGGTCCCCAAAACAGAACGTATCTTCCGGCTTGAAAACACCGTCACGGCAGTTTTGGACATCACATTCATCAAACTGAAAGTCCACAAAAAATAAAAGGGGCCTAGCCATTTGAGTCTCGTGGGTATATACTAGAATGTTCAATAATCATGAGGTGGCACAGCCTCGCAACGTGCATGGAACATTCTAGAAGAATTAAACATTTTCAAGTGCCAAGTCAACATGCTCGGAATATTTAGGAAACAATTTCTGGAAGCTTAGCTTCACATCTTGATTTATTTTATGAAAAAAAAAACACTCCGGAACCATTAGCGTAATTTGTGCATCCGTCATGTGTAAACAAATGTCACGCGGGCACTGTACAGTACAAAACAAAACCAGGCGCTATGGAGGTCTTAATCAGGCAATGATAACAATAAATGACAAAACCGATTGGCTGGATACGCCACCACGTGGACAAGAAGTTCAGCGTTCTTGTAAGGCATTCCTCTCTCTCATATTCTTCTCCAGTAGTCTCCTGTTTGCTGTATTAATTTCAATCCATCACCTATGTACCTTGTATTGGGAAAGTTCTGTGTCCTATATCTCCTGTCCATTTGGTAGTTGCATAAAGTCTGTGTCCTACTGTTATTTATCAATTCTATTTTCTTACCTGTGCACACGTGTATTGACTAAAGTCTGTTGGCCCTATGTTTATATTTGATTTTATACCAACACAGTTGTACTTGGTTTGATGGAAGTCTCGTGCTCCATGTTATTTTCACATTCTCATACATGTGGATTGTGTTATGCTTGAAGTGCTGTGTCCTATGTTATTTTCAATCTTCATAACTGTGGACTTGTTACTGATAAGTTGTGCCTATGTTTTTTCAATCATCAAGACTGTGGATTGGTATTGATTCAAGTCTCGTGTCCTATGTCATTTTCATCTATCACCTGTGGACGGTTATTGATAATGTCTGTGTCCGCTGTCGTTTTCAATCTATCACCTGTGTGACTGTTATTTGAGCTAACGTCGTGTCCTCCTGTAGTTGTCAATCTACTCACCTGGGAATTGTTTATGACAAAGGTATGTGTCCTCTGTCGTCTTCAATCTGTCACCTGGTGGACGGTGATTGATACAAGTCCCATGTGTCTTATGTGTTGTCAATCTTCACCTGGGGACTTGTTAGTTGATAAAGTCTGTGTCCTTATGTTACTTTTCAATATATCACCTGTGGAATTGTTGATTGATAAAGCTCTGTGGTCCGATGCTTATTTGAAATCTATCACCTGGGTGACTGGTTATTGACAAAGTTTGGGTACTCGTGTCGTTCTCAACTATCACCTGTGGACTGTTATGATAAAAGTCTGTGGTCTTATGTGTTTAATCTGGAACCTTGTGGACTTGTTATTGACAAGTATGTGTCCTTAGTCGTTCTTCAATCGATCACTGGGACCTTGGGATGAGAAAGTCTGTGCTAGGTTGGGTTTAAAATCTATCACCTGTCGGATCTTGTCTATGACAAAAGTCTGTGCCTCTGTCGTTCTCATAATTATATCACCGGGAATTGTTATTGATAAAGGCTTGGTCTTATGTGTTGTCAATCTGCACCTGTGGACGTCCGTTATGATACATAGTCTGTGTCCTATGTTGTTTTCACTCTGGCACACTAGTGGAATTGGGATTGATAAAGCGTCTGTGTCCTATGTTGTTTTGCTTGTTTTCATATCTATCTACTGTGGAATGTATTGATTCAAGTCTGTGTTTATGTGTTTCAATCGTCACCGGTTGGATTTTTATTGATCAAGTCTGTGTTTATGTTGTTTTCAATATGGCACCTTTCGTTGGACTTGTTATTGATAAAAGTCTCGTTGTCTCTACTGTGGTTTCCTCATTGTAACTCGTGGTTGACTTGTTAAGTGATAAAGTCGGTGTCCTAATGTTGTTTTCAATCGGTTCACCTGTGGACTTGTATTGATAAAGTTCGTGTCCTCTGTTGTTTTAATCGATCACCTGTGGACTTGTTATGTAAAGTGGTCCTATGTTGTTTTCAACCGAATCACTTGTGCACTTGTCTTATTGTACAAAGAGGTCCCCGTTCGTCCTCTGTCTGTCGTTTTCAATCTATCACCGGTGGACCCTTGTGATGGCCACAAGTTGTTTCTTGTCTGTCGTCCTTTCCTCCAACTCCTATCACAGGGGGATTTGTTATTGATTAAATCTGTGTCCTTAGTGTTGTTATCAATCGTGTCACCTGTTGGACTTTGTTTAGTTCGATAAAAGTCTGGGTCTATTGTTTGTTTTTTTCATAATCTATCTATTCAATCCCCGTGCGCTTGTTCTCGATCACAAGTCTGCCTGGCCCTATGCTGGTTTTTCTCCACCATCTATGGATTGTTTATGGACTAAAGTATGTGTCTCTTTCGTTTTCCCTTGTCACTGTGGGAACGCGTCCATGATGTCCTGTGTCCTCTGTCGTTTCAATCTGTCACCGTGGACTGTTCTTGATAAAAGTCTGTGTCCTCTGTGTTGCATTTGTACTGTCGGTACTTGGCTATTGACAAAGTCTGTGTCCTCGTGCCGTTTCAATCTGGCACCTGGGACTTGTTATGCTAAAGTCGTTGTCTATGTGGTTTTCAATCTGTCCAATGTGGTTGGACTTGTTATGACAAAGGTCTGTTGTCCTATGTTGTTTTCAATCTGTCCCCCTGTGGATTCTTGTATTTGACAAAAGTCTGCGGTCCTATGTTGTTTTCAATCCATGGCACTGGGGGACTGGTTATTGACAATTTTCGTCTCCTATGTATGCTTTTCACTCTCGTCACCTGTGGATATTGTTCACTTGACAAAGTCTCGTTGTCTAGGTTGGGTTTAAATCTGTCACTTGTTGACATTGTTATTGCCATTAAGTCTGTGCTCCTATGTGTATTCACTCTGTCACCTGTGGACGTGTTATGACAAAGTCTCTGCTGTCCTATGTCGTTTTTTTTTTTTATTCAATTCTGTCATCGGTCGGACTTGTTATTTTGAAAAGTCGTAAGTCTGTTTTGTACTATGTTGTTTTCAATCTGTCACCTGGGGAATTGTTCTTGACCCAAGTCTGTGTCCTATCGCCTTGGTTTCAATTTGTAACCCTGGGGACTTGTTATTGGGGACAAAGTTCTTGTGTAATATGTTGTTTCCAAGCTGTCACCTGTGGACGTGTGATTGAACAAAGTCTTGTGTCCTACTGTCGTTTCTCAATCTGTCACATGTGGACTTGTTATGACAAAGTCTGGCCTTGTCGTTTTAAATCTTGTTACTGTGGAATTTTTATGACAAAGGTATGTGTCCCTATGTCGTTTTCAATCGGTTACCTGTGGCCTTGTTTATTGACAAAGTCGGTAGTCCGATGGTCGTTTTCCGCCGTGGCCGAAGTGGTTAGCGTCGCGGCTCCCGGCTGGGAGGTTATGTGGTTTTCGAATCGGTCACCTGAAGTCGTGTGGTTTTCGGCCAAAGCGGTTCCTATGCTGTTTTCCTCGGTCACCTGTGAAGTTGAGTTTGATGTCTGGATCCTAGTATGGGAAGACTGGGACCACACAGTGTTTAGTTCACAAACTAAATGTTATGCGTTGTTTCTCAGAGCATGTCACGGTGGACTTGTTGCTGACCCAAGTCTGTTCCTGTCGTCTGTATCTCTTCGGGCACCTGGTTGATTGTTTTACAAAGTCTGTCGTCCCTATTTGTTTCAACTGTCGCTGTGGAGTGTTAAAGACAAGCGTTAGAGTCCTATGCCATTTTCAATCGTCAGCTCGTGGACTTGAAATGGAAAATCGTAGCCATCATCATAATCATACTCATTCTCATCACCTAAGTTACTTAAAAAAAAAAAAAAAGTCTCTCAATCTGTGGCCCTTTCATGCACTGCTATCATGGTGCCTCAGTTTCGAGTCCTCTCCAGTCTGTTGGCTTGGTTTGGTTCCGTGGGTTTCGGGCAGAAAGTCCATGGGAAAGGCGGTGTCGTATGGCGTTTCGTGGTGGCGCCCTCCGGAAGGGATTGAGCTCACTCTGTGGCCTGGGTGGTATTCACGCACGGTCTACCTGTGGACTTATTGTCGTCAGTAGGGGTAGGTCTCTAGGTGGTTGTCCTGCGGATGTTAGAGGCAGAACAGGCGCCCATGAACACACTGAAGTCCTATCGGCGGCAGGCGAGGGTCATCCTCGGTGGAATTTGCTCTTGTACAACGACTGTGACCTATGGACTGTTCCATGGGTCACCTGTGGGCACTTGTTATTGACAAGTCCTGGTGTATAGTGTTGTTGTCAATCTGTCAACTGGTGACTTGTATTTGACCAAAGGTACTGCGTCTTATGTGGTTGTCAACTCTCCGCACTGCTGGAATTCTTATTGACAATGTCTGTGTCCTATGTGTTTCAATCTGTCACCTCTGAACATGGTGATTGACAAAGTCTGTGCCAGCATGTGGTTTTCAATATCTCACACCTGTTGACTTGTCTGTGGCCAAAGTCGTGTCTCTACTGTTGTTTTCAATCTCGTCACCTGGTGGACTGTGTGTTATTGACATAAGTCCTGGTCCTATGTCGTTTTCACATATCTGTCACCTGTGGACCTTGTTATTGACAAAGTCTGTGTCCTATTGTCGTTTAGCACTCGTCACCTGTGGGACCTTGTTATTGACCAAGTCTTTTTCTTTGTCCTATGTTGTTTTCAATCTGGTCCACCGGGTGGACTTGTTACTTGCCCACGTCCTGTGTCCTAGTGTCGTTCTCAATCGGTCACCTGTGGGACTATTGGTTGATTTGACAAAGTAGCTGTATCCTAGGAGTTGTCTCACAACGTCGGTCCCACCGTGTGGGACTGTTATTGACCACGTCTGTGTCCCCTATGTTGTTTTCCATCTGCTGTCTGTCCCTGGGGCTTGTTATTGGACCAGTCAGACTGACCGATGTTGTTTTCAATCTGTACCTGGACTTGTTATTGACAAAGTCTGTGTCCTATGTTGTTTTCACTGTCACTGTGACTTGTGATTGACAAGTCCTGTGCCTATGTTGTTCTCAATCTGTACCTGTGGGACCTGTTATTCACAAAGTCTGTGGCCTATGTTGTCTCAGTCTGTCACCTGGACTTGTTCTTGGACAAGTCGTGTCTATGTTTCTCATCTGTCACACCTGTGGACTTGTTATTGACAAAGTCTGCTCAAACACAGACAGACAGACACACGACCATAAATTGAAATTCGACTAACATTCTGTGTCCATTTACGAATCTTCTCCGAACCATACTTCAACACAATGCCTGGCACATACCAATTCTGTTCAATGCTGTCCACAATAACAGCCACTCTCTCTCGCTCTCTCTTCTCGCCTCC
>JADBJO010037156.1:5000-7500 GCA_016801955.1 Conus betulinus | reverse complement strand
CCTTGCGCAGGAGACGATGGATACGACCCACGGGGAACTGAAGTCCGGCTCGGGAAGAACGGGACTTGCTCTTTCCCTTGACTTTTCCTTTGCCGCGACCAGACATGATGACGATGACGACGGGTACAGAACGTGCTCTACGTAGCAAAGTGTGTTGGGCGCTTTCAGCAAGCGAGTGTGGGCCGGTTACGGACGCGCATGTGAATAGAGCCTCGCTGACGGCCCTGCCTTGTGCGACAGGAAAACCAACGGCGTTCACGCCGTGAGGCGCGCAGCCGCCGAGCGAACTCAGCCACTATAAATTCCCAGCCCGGGGTCGGGCGGCGGCATTTCTCGACAGAGCAAACGACTGTAGTCAAAGCATGCCACCGAAAGTGAGCTCGAAAGGCGCCAAGAAGGCCGGCAAGGCCAAGGCCGTTCGCACCGGGGACAAGAAGCGCAAGAGGAAAAGGAAGGAAAGCTATGCCATCTACATCTACAAGGTGCTGAAGCAGGTGCACCCAGACACTGGTATCAGCAGCAAAGCCATGTCTATCATGAACAGCTCGTCAACGACATCTTTGAGAGAATCGCTGCCGAAGCTTCCAGACTGGCCCACTACAACAAGCGCTCTACCATCACCAGCCGCGAGATTCAAACGGCTGTGCGCTTGCTGCTGCCAGGTGAGCTGGCCAAGCACGCCGTCAGTGAGGGCACCAAGGCGGTGACCAAGTACACACCAGCAGCAAGTAAACCTGCGCGCGTCTGCTTGTCTCCCAAATCGACCCCCAAACTAACTAGGCCCTTTTCAGGGCCACCCATTTTCCTGAGCGGGATGGTTTTTGTGTCTCGTTGCTCAAAGAGTCGTCGTTGGCCCCCTCTTCCCCTTTCGTTTGGTGTCTCGTTGATAATAACGATAGCCTAGGATGATGTGACGGGAAAGAAGATGAACCCACAATCCCCAAGAAAAAGCAAAGAGAGAGATAAGGAGAGACAAAAAGAAAAAAAAAAGCCCAGCAAACAAGACAGTGGAGCAGTCGTGCCCTACGACAGATCTATATTTTGCATTGTCACAAGGCATGTCATGTCATGCCATGTCATGTTAGGTATTTGGCCTGAAGATCAGCGTTCATTTGCACACAGTTTGACATGTTATTTTCATGTTGATGTTGTTTCTTCGGGTTTTCTATTGGAGTTGGTGGTGGTGATGTTGGTGTTGTTGTTGTTGTTGTTGTTGTTTTTTTGCAGCAGTCTGTGTTGGCCAAAGTGGTTTGAAAATGTGTGGTGGCAGAAAGAAAGAAAGACACAGCGTCTAGGCTGCTAGATGGGGGAGGGTGGGAGAGTGCGTGCAGAAGCTACGTTGTTGAGTTGAACACAGACAGACTGACTGATGTGGTGATGGCATGAAAAAATAAATAGGTAAATAAATTAATAAAAACAAAACAAAAGAAACAAACAACAACAACAACAAGAAAAAAATATATATAGAAATCAGTCACTATAGGACTTTCTCCCCTTTTGGTAGTAGAAATTGTGGATGTCAGAGAAAAGAATAACACACACACACACACACACCCCCCAAAAAAAAAAAAAAAAAAAAAAACAACAACAAAAAAAAAAAATGCAGATCAGGGAAACGAACCCTGGTCTCCCGTTTGACAGGTGGACACGCTAACAACTAGACTACCGAACAAGTATCAGAGGCCACCTTCCACTTAAGCTTATAAAGAAAGACACAGCGTGTAGGCTGCTAGATCGTGAAGGGTGGGGGGAGTGCTTGCAGAAACTACGTGGTTGAGTTGAACACACGGGCAGACAGACTGATGTGGTGATGGTGTGACTGGCGCAGGGAGCAGAATAATAAGCTGGAGGCGAGCCTTGATTCAGCGGCAGGCAGGCAGGCCGGCAGGCAGGTGTAGATCAGGGAACAGGCTAGATTCAGAGCAGAACAGATGGACCGGTGGTGGGGGTGGGCTGAGGAAAAAAAACAAGATTGGCGGCGGCGGCGTCGTCAGCAGCAGCCGCCAGGAGGGGGAGGGAGGGAGGGAGGGAGGGAGGGAGGGGGGGAGGGAGTGAACGCGCGTGAATCCGAGTGGCAGAGTGGCATATGGTAGATATATATGAGGGTCGGAAAAGAATCCTTTATATAAGAGACTGCGGCCCCCTGATCGACTGGTGTTATTATCCAATCGTTCGAAAGTCTGGCACCATCGTAGAAATGATTGGTCGTAGATCAACAACCTCACCTAATGCCAAGGACAACGTCAATGTCAAGGCTGAGTATTTGTTCCGATTTGGGGGAGGGGAGAAAACACACACACACACACACACACACACACACACACACACACACACACACACACACACACACAGACAGAGAGAGAGAGAAAAGAGTACCGACACATTCCTTCGCAAAACTGCTGCTGTTTGTTAGTTCCTTCCTTCCTTCCTTCCTTCACACATGATTATTCCCTCCACCTCTCACTCCCCATCTCTCTCTTGCTTGCTTCCAATGGGGCTG
>JADBJO010037155.1:0-2500 GCA_016801955.1 Conus betulinus | reverse complement strand
GTTGTGTTTTTGTTTGTTTGTTTTTGTGCCTACCATAAATTTGAGCCAGCATTTAATGTAAAACATAAAAACTGATCAAATGGACAGCTCCCCCATCAATTATTTCCCTGTGTTGGGGGGAGGGGGGGGGGGATTTTCTCCGATGAAATCACAGTCTTCAAATACATGACCTTCCCCTTAGCTGACGTCACATTACTGGCCTTTGCACCTCACACCGTGACCCTATCTTTGCGCCAGCTGGAAGCGCCTAAGTAATCCCATTCCTTTGATTTCAATCTATCTACCTGGAACCACCTGCCTTGTACCTTCATGGCCATGTGAAAGAAATTGAGGAGAATCAATTTTGAGACACAATAAAATCGTCAAAAAGATTCCGATTCCGCCAGTCTATGAATACTCAATTTCTTACGCAAGGTCCTGGCGCATTCATTTCTGGTGTGCAGCCACACAGGCCATAGCACAGCTGGCCGATCTCCCCATCCCCACCGTCAGCGAATCACCCCCTCCCTCCCCCTCTCCACTCCCTCCTCCCCTCCTCATCTCCTCTCCCTTCCTTGGCTCCCTCCTCCTCCCCCCCCTTCAGTCCCTGCCCCCCCCCCCCCCCCCCCCCCCCCCCCCCCCCCCCCCCCCCCCCCCTCACCTCCCCGTGCACAATGTCTCCTAGTGTGCGTTTGGGAAGGATCGAGTTACGACTGTCGCATGATCCGGAGACACAGTGTCACGTATTAAGGATCGTTGACCCTCATGCAACTGGCCAGATGTTGCCTGCAGTGTTCACTTCAAGTAAAAAGAAAATTCTGTGTACCGAAAAGCCCGGTTATAAGAAGTGGAAGACGCTCATGGCTTTGACTGCTTGAGCCTGGGAAAACAGAGATGTGTGTGTGTGTGTGTGTGTGTGTGTGTGTGCGTGTGTGTGTGTGGTGTGTGTGTGTGTGTGTGTGGTGTCTGTGTGTGTGAGTGTGTGTGTGTGGTATGTGTGTGTGTGCGTGTGTATGTGTGTGTGTGTGGTGTGTGTGTGTGTGTGTGTGTGTGTGTGCGCGGCGCGCGCGCGCGTGCGGGTGGTAGTGATGGTGGTGATGGTAGAAGTAGTAGCAGCCAGCAGCAGCACAGCAGCAGCAGCAGTAGTAGTAGTGGTCGCTGACTGTATAACACTTTGGAAAGTGGATCCATTTGACCCAAGCTTTAGCATATAACCGAAAGCGCTGGAAGAATCTATCAGACGGTTCTTTGTATCCCCCCTCAATGACTGCATGGAGTGAAGAGATAACAACAACAACAACAAACAAAAACAACCATCATCAATCATCATCATCCGTCATCGTCGTCGTGGTCATCATCATCATCATCATCAACCATCATCACCACCAAGATGATGGCGATGATGATGGAACGCATACATATACATCAATCTTTATCAGCGAAAACACACATTCGAGGTAGTCATTGCCGTAAACTGTTTTGAGTCTGGTAAGAATGTCTGGCCGTGCTTGACGTTATAGAATAGTGCCTTGCCAGAGAGTCTGAAAGAGAAACCAGGAGAATTATGCCCGATAGTACATAATTTCAAGTATAGCATCCCAGCATCAGGCAAGAACAGGATGCAGTCTCTAAGAGTCTACCAAGCATGGCTGGGATAAACAATTTCATTAAGAAGAAGAACAACAACAAAAAGAAGAAGAAGAAGAAGGAGAAGAAATATACATGTAGAAGAAGATAGATATTACATGTAGATAGATGGATAGATAGACAGATGATAGACAGACATATGGACAAGTAGATGAATAGATAGATAGATAGACATATAGCAGACAGATAGATAGAAAATAGATAGATAGAGAGATAACACAGATAGACAGGTAGAGATAGATAGAAAGATAGATAGATAAATAGATAGATAGATAGATAGATAGATAGATAGTAGTAGGTAGGTAGGTAGTAGGTAGTAGGTAGGTAGGTAGATTGCTGAATCATTATGATGTTAATTAAGGTATAGTAAGTACCATCCACAGATAAATGAAACGAAAAATCTACAAGAGAATTGCTATACCCACTCCACCCTGTTGCGTATGACCAAGCAGACCCATAGAAAGACACGAAAAAACCGCACAGACACCCAACCATGCACGTCATGAGGCGCGTGACTGGGTGAATCGCTCAAAACCTTGAACAGCAATTTTCTTTTAATCTCTTAACAACAAAAAGAACCATCTCTCCAGAATCCAGAGTGCAGCTTCTATCTAAAATCGATAGATTCCATTCGAGGGTTTGTGCCCGAGAATCATCGCAGAGAGGCTGGACAGTGCTGTGCTTGAGAAGGACAGATAAATGCATGTCTGAAGGAATACGGCTGGACGGACAACTCAAAGAGCGACCGTCATGTGGACGTGTTTGATTGCAATGTGTTTCTGTGGAATAAGGTTTCTTCTTCCTGTCTTTTCTTTTCTTTCTTCTCCTGTCTTTTTGTGTGCTTTGGAGTGTCCTTCATTGTGGCACGTTTTTT
>JADBJO010037154.1:0-5000 GCA_016801955.1 Conus betulinus | reverse complement strand
CTATACATCTGGAAACTTCCTGGTGAATAACTGAAATCAGAGAGGAAGAACAGCAAAGGGGAGAGAAAGAGGAAGAAGAGAAGAAGCAGAGAAGAGAAAAGAAGAAAGAAGAAGAAAGAAAGAGAAAGAGAGTAAGAAAAGAGGGAAGAAGAAAGAGAAGAAGAAGAAGATCACGATGATTGATGAGATGATGGATGATGATGGATGATGATGATGATGATGATGATGGAGAAGAAGAAACGTAGTGTCAAAGGGTCAGGGGTAACAAGGTTTAATATCAGCAGCATTCCAAATAATACATCAACATTGACTCAGATATCAGGCTAAATCACGGGATTCTAAGTACCCGTCACAAGAGAATCAATGACGCTAACAGGACTTTTGTTGATGACTAACGCGGTCAGCCGACCCGCCCACTATGGTTCTTTGGGTCTCTCCTGCATGGTACATGAATGTTAGAAAGCAGGGACAAAGGGGGGACAATGAGAAATGAAACGCAAATATAGGAAGATACAGTGCATGGTATGAATGTTAGAAAGAAGGGACAATGGAGAAAAGAGAGAGGACGGGGAAGACAAAATATAGGGAGATGGGGGTACGGAGTTGTCGAGAAAGTTTTAAGGATTGATAGACCAAAGGGAGGGAGAGAGGAGGGAGAGCATGAGAATTGAGGTTTAAGGAGCGTTTTGGTGAGAGAGAAGAGGAGAGAGCGAGGGGCGAGAGGAGAGGAGAGAGGAGGTGAGAGAGAGGAGGGCGAGGAGAGAAGGGAGAGAGAAGACAAGGACAAGAACAAGACAAAAATCTTTATTACGAGGATAATAGATAAGCACTGATGTGCTTTTTTTACATCCAGTCCTCGCCCTGAATAGGGTTCACCAAAGATAAGGCCACCATAAGGCAACAAAAAGAAGCATGCAAAAAAGTGACTAGAAAATTTACACTACGGGGAGAAAAAAAAAAAAAATCGTAAAAATGGGGAGAGAGGAGCGGGAGAAGAGAGGAGAGAGAGAGAGAGAGAGGATACATTGAGAGAGAAGATGGGGACAAGGAGAGTTGAGAGAGGAGGAGAGGGAGTGGACTTTGGCGACGGCGCGGAGAGAGAGGAGAGAGAGAGATCCGAAAGGAGCGAAAGGAGGTGCAGGGAAGGGCGGACAGAAGAGCGAAAGGGAGAGGGAGAAAGGGACGAAAGAGGCGAGAGTGGGTGCGGGAAAGAGCGTTTTAGAACAATGCTGGACAATTGCAAAAAATTCAAGGAGATGCAAGACAAGCAATTTGAAGCACAGGGGGGAAAAATGAAAGATAAGCACAAAATCGGGGGGAGGAGCATAATGAAGGCCCAGTCACCACGTGAGAGAGAGAGAGAGACAAGACAAGACAAGACAAGACAAAATTCTTATTACGAGGATAATAGATAAGCACTGATGTGCTTTTCTACATCCAGTCCTCGCCCTGAGTAGGGTCAACAACATAAAATAAGATGAGGCAAACAAGGAAGCGTGCAAAAAAGTGACTAGAACTTACAATGCAATACGAAATTAAATTTAGAGAAAAAAGAGAGAGAGAGAAGAGAGAGAGAGAGACAGACAGAAAGACAGAACCAGACAGCCAGACAGACAGACAGTCAGCCAGCCAGCCATACAGACAGACAGAGACAGAGAGAGACGCAGGAGCGAAGGGAATGTGGGGTAAGGATGCAGAGAGAGAAGAGAGAGAGAGAGAGAGAGCAGAGAGGAGAGAGCGGAGAGAGAGAGGGAGAGAGAGAAGGTGGGGAGGAGAAAGGGCGGGGGAGAAAGAGGCGAAAGTGGGTGCGATAAGAGAGCATTTTAGAACAATCTGACAATAAAAAAAAAAAAAATTCAAAGATAATACAAGACAATCGATTTTGAAGCACGGGGGGGGGGGGGGGGGATAGAAAGATAAAGCACAAATGGAGGGGGGGAATGCATAATGATAGCCAGTCACCACGGGTAGGAGGGGATGTCATATGGGTAATAAATCAAGTTATTGCAGCCGAACCGTGAGAGAGAGAGAGAGAGAGAGAGAGAGAGATGGAGAGAGAGAGGAGAGAGAGGAGAGAGAGAGAGAGAGAGAGAGAGAGTCACATAAGAATATAAGCCTATCGATTAGAATGACAAAAGGGCAGGAGGTAGTAGGAAACACCACACACACACACACACACACACACCACACACACACACACACCACACACACACACACACACACACACACACACACACCACACACACCACACACACACACACACACACACACACACCACACACACGGACACACATACACGCGCCGCGCGCGTACTCAAATAAGACATTCTTACTAAACAAAATAACATAACATGTGCATTTCAAGTACAAAAACACTTCGTAATAGTCAGGTACATACATAAGGCAAAGAGGGTGGTGGTGGTTGGTGATGGATTTATGGCGGAGTATGCAAGTACTGGCACATACGATGGTGTGAAGTAATGGCGTTTGAAGGTTGATATGCATGGGCGTTTGTTGGTTGATTCAGGGAACGAGTTCCATTGACGGGAACCTGAATATGTTAAAACTGGATTTGAACAAGTCAATTCTAGGAACAGGGACATGTAGTTTGTGTAGAGTCCTGAGGAATTTATTGAGAATCTGTGAACTAGTGTTGAGGGTGCCTTACCCAGGACACAATCTTGTGCATTATGATCCCTTGGTTGTTTCTAATCTCAGACGTAAGGGGAGGAACTTGAATCTTTTTTATAGTCCGAGTCCAGAAGGACTACGGCTTTTTAGGAGGACTAATTTGAGTGCTCGCTTGTGTAGGCTTAGCAATTTTTTGAGGTGTTAGCGCTAGCAGAAGTCCCCTAGAGTAGATCCAAGTCTATGTATGATTGGATATGAGACTGAAAAAAAAGAGCTTGCGTGAATGCAGGTCGAGGAAGCGTTTGATTTTTTTGGAGAGTTGATAAATTTTCTGTGAGACTTTTTTGCATAATGAGGTTATGTGAGCTTTGCCACTCATATTATTATCAATTGTTATTCCTAGCACTTTGAGGTATTTAAATGTTCACGGGTTCATTTTTAAGAGAGAGAGAGAGATAGAGAGAGAAGAGAGAGAGAGGGAGAGAGAGATAGAGACAGAGGACAACAGAGAGAGGACAGAGACAGAGAGCCAAACAGACAGACAAACCAAAAAAAGACAGGGAGACTGAGAGGACAGAGTTAGTTATCATTTTCTCATCCTAATCCTTCTCTTTGTTCCTCTTCTCCGTGGTCTCATTGTCAGGACACACGGTGGAGGGAGATGGAGGGAAATGACAAAAAAATTTGTTTTGGCAGGCTGGAGGCATGAAGAGATCAGCAGTGCCGTCATCCTCAGGCCAGTGTCTGAAGCTTTAGATCCTGATTTCACACGTTCATTGGGCAGGAGTTAGCGAAGAAGCAGACTCCGCATATTTTGCCCGCTATCTCTATCTCTCTCTCTCCTCTCTCTCTCTCTCTTCTCTCTCTCTCTCTCTATCTCTTACACACAACAACACACACCACACACAACACCACACCACACACATCGCACGCACGCACGCACGCACGCACCGCACGCACGTCAACCCACAACACACACACACACACACACCAACACACACACACACAAAAACAACACACACAACACACAACAAAAACCTATTACACAAAACACACAGTTTCTCATATACTCTCTCGCTCTCTCTCTCACTCCCTATCTCTTCTCTCTCTCTCTTCCGTTTCCCTCTCCTCCCTCCCTCTGTCTCCATCCCCTCCCCCCCCCCCCCCTCGCTCTCTCTCTCTGTTAGGAAAAAAAATGCTCGGTAATAACTTCTAATGTTTGAGTTGTTTGTGTTTTCATGTATTCCGCAAGCTTAATGGCTTATTAAGGACAGATTTTGTTTTCTGCACTAGTATAGCTAATGATGAGTCAGACGGTGATGATAGGATGTGGACAGTTGCAGGAAAGATTGTAACGAAAGAATACATGTGCCTGGGAGGGGCACTTTGTGTTTATGATCATGTGTGACTTAAAAAAAATAACATAATTATTCATTTGAGTGACGAAAAAGCACGACATTATTTTCTTTATCTTATGCATGGCTTCGAGCCTCATCAATAAAACATTTACGTGATCCGTTGCAATTATTTCTTTGCATCATAAACTTTCTTTTTCGGCGCTGCAAATATTCGTGTATACCCCCCCTGACATAAAGGCTATGTAGGCCGCTGTCACTTAAAAACGTATCTGAAGTCTCTCTCTCGCTCTCTCTCTCTCTCTCTCTCTCTCTCTCTCTCTCTCTCTCTCTTCTCTCTATCTCTCTCTCACACACACACCACACACACACACACACACACACACACACAAACACACACAAACATAACACACACACACGCACGCACGCACGCACGCACGCACGCACGCACACACACCCACACACACACACACACACACACCATAACACACACTCAGACGGGGTAAAATATATATCATACAAATATACATTGAAAGTCTTCTGCTTCATAACTACTGACCCAAGGACCTGTTGAAATCAGGATTGGGAAGCTTCATAGCGGACCTGAGGATGACGGCACTGCCTGATCTCTTCATGCTTCCAAACTGCCATTTTTTGGTCATTTTCTGTCATCTATTCTGCTGTCTGTCCTGACAAAGAGGACAGGAAAACAGGGGGGAAATGAAAGAGATAAAAACAAGCAGTATTAATCTTCTTCCCTCTCTCCTCTCTCTCTCTCTCTCCCCTCTCTCTCTCTCTCCACCCACACACACACACCACACCCCACAACGAGAGAACACCCCCCCCAACCCAACACACGCCGCCGCACACACACACCAGCCCAACCACACACCCACCACACACACACCACACACACCACCCCCACACACCCCATAGTCTCTGGCGTAAACGAACTTTATGATAAGACCCCTGATAAAAAAAAACATAAATGTCAATTTCCACCCCAGCCACTCAT
>JADBJO010037153.1:7500-10037 GCA_016801955.1 Conus betulinus | reverse complement strand
CTTGTGTCTGTGTGCGTGTGTGCATGCATGTTTGTGTGCGTGTTTGCATGTGTGGGCATAAGCTATTGAAAATTATTCATACACATACAAACCCTCTGTCTGCCCCTGTCTCTTTGTAACGATAAGTATAAAAACAGTTAACATGAGGTTTCAACTGTTTTTCCTCCTTTAGATCTTCTTTGTTAAAAAAAAAGGATGTTTTCCATGTAGAATTTCACCTACTTCTAATTACCTGTCATTATTCATGCAACATCACTCTCCATATAGCATTCAAACTTGTGTAGTTGGTGGAGTTGAAAAAAGACTCCTGTCTCACAAACTTCATTTCGCCTCAATCCATTCTTGACAACAAAATCTCACATCCGTTTTAAGATGAACATACAGACAATCACAACCCAAGTTTTTCTGTGAATGCCATCCAGACTTGTAGCGGTGTGGTTTCTCTGCACATCTTTCCACTTCAGTGCTCAACTCACACTGACCACAATAAAGGGCTGTCACACTGACCACAGTAAAGGGCTGTCACCATGACCACAATAAAGGGCTGTCACCATGACCACAGTAAAGGGCTGTCACCATGACCACAATAAAGGGCTGTCACCATGACCACAATAAAGGGCTGTCACCATGACCACAATAAAGGGCTGTCACCATGACCACAATAAAGGGCTGTCACCATGACCACAATAAAGGGCGGTCACCATCTTTATGTGAGAGCTGGTCGACAAACCGGAGGAGATGTCTTACTTATGCACACTGCTGCAGACAGCTATGAATGCCTTGGAGGGTCAGATTGGTCTGTTAGGATTCATTGATGTTGGAGTGTGTGTCTTTCTTTGTCCGTTTCTTTCATTATAGAGGGTCAAATTTAGGATTCATTGCCGTTGGAGTGTGTGTCTTTTGTGTTCGTTTCTTTCTGCTTCTTTTTTTTTTTTTTTGATTTTGTGCCGAATATGAGAAAGATAAGTAGTTTCTCGATCTTCGTTTTGATTGTCCTCAATGTTGTTTGTTTTTGCCTGCAGAAGACCCATGAGGTCAAAATGCGTTGTGTTTTGTCCTGTACTTTGTGTGTGTCCTTGGCAGTAACTAGCCCCCTCCCTTTCTAAATCTTTCTGCTTCTGTCCATAATTCGGTTTCTCTCTAAGATTAGGCCCACGCCTCTGTCAAGCAATCTCTGTTCGTCTTTTTGGCTGGCATTTGTCTGTATTTTGACTTTCTCCTTTTTTGTCTTGACATTTGTCTCATTCTCTTTGAAATAGAAGTCAGAGTGTCGGTCTGTCTTTTTTTTCTGTTTATCTTTTAACTTTGTGGCTACTTGCCTGTCTGTCTCTTTCACACTGTCTCCCTGTCTGTCTCTCTATCTCTGCTTCCCCTTTCCATCCCCCTTTCTCCCTCTTCTCTCTCTCTCTCTCTCTCTCTCTCTCTCTCTCTCTCTCTCTCTCTCTCTCTCTCTCTGTCTTTGTGTGTCTCTCTGTCTCTCTCTCTATGTGTCTCTCTGCTCTATCTCTCTCTCTGTCTCTGCCTCTGTCTCTCTGTCTGTCTGTCTGTCTGTCTGTCTGTCTGTCTCTCTTTCTCTCTCTGTCTGTCTGTCTGTCTCTGCTCTCTCTCTCTCTCTCTCTCTCTCTCTCTCTCTCTCTCTCTCTCTCTCTCTTTCTTTCTGTCTGTCTGTCTGTCTGTCTCTCTCTCTCTCTAATCGTTCTCCCGTAAACGCACACACACATGAGATAAGATAATGTTGCTTATAGCCCAGCCGACCGCAAAGGGCCATATCAGGGCTGTCACCACGTTAAAATCAACTCACAGGTCATTCATCCACACAATTCTTTAAAAGACATCGTCTAAAATCTCATCCAAAACTTTGTTAAAATCTTTCCACTGTAAATCTCAGATCCGATGAAAAATGTTAACCTCTTTCAAGAACTCAAAGATCGCGTCAGGCGGAACATCTCTGAACAAGGTTTTCATGGAATCTGCTGTAAAATGTTTGTGTCTCACATCGTGCAAATCCCAACACTCTAAAAGAATATGTTTCATTGTGAGTGGCACATGACACGGAATGCACCACGGAGCTTCTTCACTCTTAAAAGGTAGGAATGGGTAAAATACGAATGGCCGGTGTGCAGCCGGCACAGAACTGTTTTTCTCTTTACGACCACCAGACGAAGATGAGAGGAACTCCTTAAGGTTTGGACGGATCTGAAAGAGTTTGTTATCCGTCTGTGTATTCCAATCCTCCTGCCAGAGGTCTCTGACATAATCGTTAATTTTGGGTTTCAAATCTGAGCAGGGGATAGGTGTGTTTGACAGTTTCTCTCTTCTGGCATTCTTGGCCAAACGATCCACCATTTCATTCCCTCCGATGCCAACATGACCAGGAACCCAGCCAGAAAGAATGTTGTAACCCTCCGCTGTCAACTTGGTAAAAAGGTCAAAAAGTGTAAAAGTTCGGGGTGCTGAAGGTTGCGGCCAGATATGGCCTCCAAAGCCGACAGTGAATCCGACAAAACCAGAAAGTCCCTCTTTGGAGACTGTGAGAT
>JADBJO010037153.1:0-2500 GCA_016801955.1 Conus betulinus | reverse complement strand
CATCACAAACCACCACACCTCGCTCTCACCTCATCTAATCTCTCTTTCTCTGTCTTTGGTCTCCCTCTCTCTCTCTTGCCTCTCACATCCCCCTCCTCTCCCTCCCCCTTCCCCCTCCCGCCATACCCTCGTCCCCTCCCTCCCCGGGCTGCCCCCTCCGCCCTTCCCGCGTGGGGGCCGCTCGGTCTCGATCGTCGTGTGGCCAGGTGCTCTCTCTGTTTGTTTGGGTTGCGGCTCCGGGTGTCGTGCGGGGTCCTCGTCCGTCTTTCCGCCTCCTCCGCTCTCCCCTCCCGCCCCCCTCCCGGTCATCCCTCCCCCTCCCCCCGCTCTCCCCCCCTCTCGTCTCTCTCTCTCATCCTCTTCCATCACTCTCTCAATCAATCCATCTCTTCTCTTTCGCTCTCTTCCCCCTCTCTCTCTCTCTCGCATCTCTCTGGCCTTCCACACCTCCATATCTCCTACTTTCATCAATTACGGTGTAGTGACGCAAGATACCAGTGCGCATCACACTCGATTCACAGCCGGAAAAGCCGTGAACCGGAAAGTGGCGCCTCGCGTGGAGCGACTACTCACTCTCCTCCAGCAACGACAGGCAAGAGAGAAACAGCACCGATTTCCGACCCCCGACGTAGCACAGTCAAGCAACTTGCTCTCCCGTAAAGACTTGACATATCCATCTTCAGGTAACCTTAACTCTAACACCATTGCGGACGCTTGGCCTCACACACTACAACCGCCCCCCCCCGTTCCAGGTACCCAAGTCGGGGAGGCCTCCGCTCCAGCCCACCACTACCCAGAGCGCGGTCCCTGCCAGCCAGCTCCCAGTGGCGGGTACTACACCTTATTGACAGATCGGACGTGGCCATCGGACGTTTGCCCCCAACCTCTGTGCCTCCCCGCCTTCTCCCCATCGGCCTAACCCTACCTCCGAAGTGGCTGAATGTGTTTGAGGGGCTCGGTCCGGACGAGTCGCAGACCTGTGACACACACACTCCGACTACCGCCGTTTCCAGTTACCCAAAGTCGGGGGGGACGGGGGCGCTCGCTGGCACCCACACACTAACCAGAACGGAACGGGGGCCGCGGGTCTTGCAGAGGCCCAGGCTCCAGTGGGGCGGGGTAAGCTAAAAAACACCCATTCATTGGGAAACAGAGTTCGGGGGGGGTACCGTGGGCCCACAAAAAAACTCCCTGTTGGGCCTTCCCCGCTTCCTTTCCCCATCTGGGCTGGAACCATCCGAGAAGTTGGCTGGGGAATTGTGTTGGAAGCCCTTTCCGGGGGAAACGGGGGGAACAAGGTCAGGCAGGGATTGGGACAAAAACAACACCCCACTTCCCGCCGTTAGGTTCCTGTAGGGTTGGAGTTGCACTGTGATGGTCGAGGAATGGCTGCTGACTGGATGGCTGTGGTGTGTGTGTGGTGTCGTGTGTGTTTGTTTTGTCTTTTGGTTTGTTTGTTTGTTTTGGTTTTTTGTGTGGTGGTTTTATGGG
Organism: Conus betulinus; assembly: GCA_016801955.1. Taxonomy (NCBI): domain Eukaryota; kingdom Metazoa; phylum Mollusca; class Gastropoda; order Neogastropoda; family Conidae; genus Conus; species Conus betulinus. Next base: position 1,009 of record JADBJO010037153.1, on the reverse strand, counting down.
CTGTGTGTGTGTATAAGTTGGGCGTGGAGTGTGTATTGTATGTGCATTGCGTGGAGTGGGGCTTTTCGCGCGAGGCGGGCGTCCTGTTGTGTTGGGTGTTTGTGTGGCACCGGGCTAGTTGGCGGCCGCGTGTGGTGTGTGTTTGCCCGAGGGCCCGGGGAACAGCGTGGAGTCTTGGGGTGTGTAAAAAAGGTTGCTCTAGGGGAAAGTTTTCTTGGGCGGGTTGGACCCCCCCCCAAACCACCCCCCTCCCCCCCCAGAAGATTCCTGTGACAAGGTTAGTGGTAAGGAAGCCAAAGAAAACACTTTAATCACGGTTAAAATTACAAAAAAAACATTAACCAAAAAAAAGAAAATAGCACACAAAAAAATAGAGCAAACACAAGAAAAAATAACGTGTGCGAAGGTAAAAACAACGCAGTTGATTGAAACGGGGGACCAACAAACACACAAAAAGTTGTTTTCAATTGGCATTTTATGGTAACCTAAGGAGGCAGGATTTAAAACCATATTGCAAAGGGGGCCCTCCCGCCACAACAACACTCCCATTTCTTGAATCTTCAAGGATTTCTTTTTGCTTTTTTGTTTTTCCCCCACAGGGCCCCATCTCTCTGGGGGGTTCTCACGTCTCTGGTCTTGTTCTGTCTGTTCTGTTTGCTGGTCGTTCTGTCTCTATCTTCCCTCTCTTTCCGCTCTCTTCCTCTCCTCTCTTTTATCTCTTCTCCTTCTCTCTTCAACTTGGCGGGTGTCTGTTAATAGTTCTGTGGTGTCCAATGGCGTTTGTTAATTTTGACGACCATTATTCTCATTTTTTCCCTTTTTCCCCCCTGTCCTCTGGGGTCTGTTTCTGACCGGGCCCCCCCCGTCACCATTCCCACTCTAAAATTTGTCGTTTGTTCTGGGGCTGTTCATTGGCTGTTTCTGTTCCTCTCCTTCTCCGGGCCTCCCTCCTCCTCCTCGTTCTCTCTCTTGCTCTTCTCTTGCTTCTCTCTCTCCTCTCCTCTTCTCT
>JADBJO010037152.1:2500-5000 GCA_016801955.1 Conus betulinus | reverse complement strand
CTCTGCCGGCGACAAAGCGACAGTCTCACACAGGAGCTGTGGCTCACACACACATAGAAGCACAGAACGCAGCGACGGCCCGCCAACAGGTCGCTGGTTCAAAACTCGGGAGCGGCGCCCTGGCTCGGCAGCAGCGGCGTCTCCAGCCCACTGGCCCACGGGTAGTCGGGTTCCCGAGCGCACGTGGCAGGTCAGGTAGGTCAGTTTGTCGTCGGCACTCAGGCCGGCCTCTCCACACCGAGACACGGCGGAGTACAAGGGGGCAGACACAGCTACGAACCCCCTGACCCTCACACAGTAGCAGCCAGTCCCCCTCAATCCAGGGAACACATCTACCTGGGGGAAACTGATTTAACCTACCTGATTATCATGGCTACTACTCATTGCAATCACGACTACATTCATATTCATTAGCCACATCATGCTCCACTAGAACTTGAGACAAACATCAACATATTCTTTCTTTAATACTACAATATTCCCTTTTTTCCGGAATAACAAACACATCATTCCCTTTTCCGGAATCAAAGCACTACACAGTAAAGGACTTCAATACAAACCTTTCAGAGTCTAGTTTTCCAAATTGGGGAAAAGGATTCCCACTTAGACCCTCTTCAATAAACCATGCATACAATTCATTACACACAATTAATGATCAATTTTCATCAAACCATACTTGTCTTTCGTCGTCGTGTCAAAATTGTTCATTTCATTTCATATAATCACCACATTTTAGAAGGTTTCTTCTCCCAAAAGATTCAACTACTTCAATACATGTAAAAGAAAGATTTCCACACACTCTTGTGTATACCAACACACAACTATTCAATATTCATATCAAGAGTGAATTGAATACTCATCCACATCAAAATTCATATAATTATAAAGTCTTTGTCGCTCATTTTGGGAGCTTATTGTCCATAGCATCAAAACTCTCCCTCTTCTCGCAAACCACATTAGAATAAGACTCACTTACTTACTTACTTACTTATTTACTTACTTATTCATTCATTTTTTTTTCAATTACTTTCATTTACTTCTTTATCATTTATTGACTGATTAATTGACTTAGTTATCTATTCATTTTACATTTTGGCCTTTATCTTTTATCTGTTTATTAACTTGTACACACACACACACAACACACACCACACACACACACACACACACACACACACACCATTCTATATATATATATATATATATATATATATATATATATATATATATATATATATATATATATATAGATATATGGTGTGTGTGTGTGTGTGTGTGTGTGTGTGTGTGTGTGTGTGTATGTGTGTGTGTGTGTGTGTGTGTGTGTGTGTGTGTGTGTGTGTGTGTGTTTGCTTAAATATGTATTTGTGTTTGCATATGTGTTTAATTCGTTAGCTGTTAAGTTATTCGCTAAGGTGCTTAGCTGGCTGGTTAGTAAGTTGGTTAGGAGTTAGTTAGTTAGTTAGTTAGTTAGTTAGTTAGTTAGTTAGTTAGTTAGTTAGTTAGTTAGTTTGTTAGTTTTCTTAAGATAAGATAATGTTGCTTATAGCCCAGCCGACCGCAAAGGACCACATCAGGGCTGTCACCACGTTACAATCAACTCACAAGTCAGTTATTTGCATAATTCTTTAAAATACATAGAAAGACCCATCCCGAAAGTTTGTTAAAAAATCTTTCCACTGTAAAATCTGAGATCCGATGACAAATGTTAATCTCTTTCAAGAACTAAAAGATCGCGTCAGGCGGAACATCTCTGAACAAGGTTTTCATGGAATCTGCTGTAAAATGTTTGTGTCTCACATCGTGCAAGTCCCAACACTCTAAAAAGAATGTTTCATTGTGAGTGGCGCATGACATGGAATGCACCACGGAGCTTCTTCACTCTTTGAAAGGTATAGAGGGTTAAAAATACGAATGGCTGGTGTGCAGCCGGCACAGAACTGTTTCTTCTTTACGACCACCAGACGTAGATGAGAGGAACACACCCTAAGGTTTTTGGACGGATCTGAAAGAGTTTGTTATCCGTCTGTGTATTCCAATCCTCCTGCTAGAGGTCTCTAACATAACCGTTAATTTTGGGTTTCAGATATCTGAGTAGGGGATAGATGTGTTTGACAGTTTCTCTGTTGTGGCATTCTTGGCCAAACGATCAACCATTTCATTCCCTCCGATGCCAACGTGACCGGAACCCAAGCCAGAATATTGTTGCAACCATCTGCTTTTCAACTTGGTTAAAACTTCACAAAAGTGTAAAAGTTCGGGATGCTGGAGGTTGCGGCCAGCTATGGCCTCCAAAGCTGACAGCGAATCCGACCAAAACCAGAATGTCCCTCTTCGTAGATTGTGAGATTATCCTCAGCGCCCAGTACCAGAGCTGTAAGTTCAGCAGAGTAAGCAGAAGCATCTGAAAGAATATGTTCTGACAGTATTTGAGAAGGAGCACCAGGGCAATAGACTGCACAGGCCACTCCATCTTCAGACTTGGAACCGTCAGTGAATT
>JADBJO010037151.1:0-10040 GCA_016801955.1 Conus betulinus | reverse complement strand
CAACCATGAAATCACACATATGTTCCGTGGGATACCAGCATTTGTGAGGTCATAAACATCCACAGTGCAGTCTTATTTGTTACTCTAGTCTCCACTTTTGAGGTAGAATCAGTTAAAGGTGGACATTACATGGCTGGTGTCAGCGACCAATATTACCAAATCAGGTAAAAAACCACAACCCAGGCATGTAACTCACGCATCAAGGGTAGACACAGCAAACAGTCCACTCGGAGTCAGGAGGTCCAGACCATTTTCCAAATTAAGACTTCATTTAGTAAGTATTTGATGGACCAGCAACCCCAATCATTGCCCTGTTGTTGTAATCTCTGTCATGAACTATTTCTATAAAAAAATATCAATATGTCATTCATATGTTAAGTGTTTCAAAACATGTCTCCCAAGTATTCAAAGTTGTGTTTGTAAATATGAACACAAGATCTTTTATAAAATGATATCTACTGCCTTTCCTGCCACAAAGGCTGTTTCAGGGTTCGCATCCAGTCAAAATAATCAATAACCAAGGTAAGGAAACCGGTAAGGGTAATGACGTAATAATTGACAAATTCTACCTGCCTTAAGCTAAAGCTTCCCTTCCTCTTCCCCTTATTTTTCTTGCTTTCTTTCTTTGTACCAAAGTGTTCTTACAAACAATAAAAATAAATCATAAAAATCTGCAGGCAAAATTCTTTTTAAATTGCTTACAGCATACTGGGGAGGTAACTTACTTGGGGCGATAAAAAGCCCTCTTTGTCTGCTCTGAAGCTGTCACCTTGTCGATTTGTCCCACATTGGCATTGGCCAGGTTGCGTATCTGAAAAACAGTGTAACATCTTTATGTAGTTTTTCCAACCAGTGGGGCTATCAAAGGACAAAGTGAATTTCATTTTTTTTAATTTTATTTTATTTCTTTTTTTTTTTTTTTTGGGGGTGGGGGGGGGGGGTGGTGGGGTGGGGGGGTGGGTATTGTCCATTTTATGCATTTACTTGAGCAGTGTGTGTGTATGAATAAGGTGAAGAGCATTTCGTGGGTCGGTGGGATGCGAAGGATGTGTGTGAGCAAGAGGATGTGCAAAGGAATACTTGTTTAGTAGTTCTAATGTTTGAAATAGAAGATTTAAATCTGAGATGTTGGAGACATTTTAAGCATGTAATTGTACCGAAGGTCTGTAACACTCTCATCCCCTCCCTTTCCCCCAAATCTAATAAAAGGAATTAAAAATAGATTTTTTTTCAGTTTTTCTTTTTCATTTTTTTCCCTTATTGGATACAATAAAGTTTCCAATTCATTTATCATTTCGGCAAAAACAAAACACAGCTTGATGCTCTCTCTATACACACATTCTACTCATTATTTGTCACCGCTTGTCATCCAAGGCAGAAAAACTTGAGCGCTTACACAAATAAACACCACAATTGCACATATTTGACAGAGACTTTGGTAAAATACTTAAATACTTTGAATTAGGAAAGTAACAAATATCTTAAAGAAATATCACCCCATTTCTTTTTCTGTACGTCAATGAAAAGACCGGCTATCACCTATGAAATCCAGCCCGATTTTGTACAGTCGTGAATGAATTACTCTTGATCACCCAACAAAAGCATGGAACTATACAGAAATGTTTACATCGACAGCATTGACGTTAGGCAACATCCCTAAAGATGGAAATGAAATGAACAGGTTTATCCTGAGATAACCACTTATTTTTCTCATCATATTTGGATTTTGTGCTGAAAATGAGAAGTGGTTGCTCGTTCTTTCTTTTCATTGTCCTAAATGTTGTTTGGGTTTTGCCTGAAGAAGACCCAAGAGGTCGAAATGCATCCTGTTTAGTCCTGTAATCTGCCTGAATTGTCTTGCAGAACTAATTAACTTTCTTTCTTGAATGGAATGCATCATATTTTCAGTGACAAATACTTCATGTCATTATGACACGCAATGCGTGATCGTCCTTTATTGGGAACTTCACAGATGTCCATATCTTTCTCTTTTTTATGTTGATATCATTAAATGGGACTTAATACATGATAAAATGGGACTCTACAACTGACATCTCAAGCAACTTTCTGAATGGATAATTACAATTTAGAAATTGTCAAATTATTGATGATGCAGTGTGACAGGGCGGCGGTGGGGATGGGGGGGGGGGTAGGGGGTGGGTGGGTGATGAGTCCTGCTTTCAATTTTATTATATTTACACACAAACAAAAAAAGCCTCTTTTTTAACTTTTACTGTTCTTATCAATTACAGATTTCCAATGACATACTTACAAAGCTTATAGTAAGGAAAAAAATTGATGACTAGAATTTTTCAAAGTAAACCTTAAAATGTCACCTTTCATACAAGGTGATCAAGTTTTATATTCATTACAACAATGTGAACACCAAGTTGTCTTTCTCTCCAATATTACAACTTTTATTTCTCAAAATTAAGTGTTTGTTTTTTGTTATCAAAGTATTTGTTCAAAACTGTATTAGCAAAACTACTTAAGAAAACGGATCTAGTTTCAAATGAGACGACTGCAGGCGGAAATCTAAACAAATCTTAAATAAATGTTAACGAACCGCCAAGAGTACTGTGGACAAAACGAGTCACAAGACACAAAACACGACGCGTTTCGACCTCTTAGGTCTTCTTCAGGCAAGACACAAACAAATAGTGCAAAGAAAATGAACAAATTTGTCACTTAGCTTTCTTCAGCGCAAGGTAGGCGTTGAATGGTTTTTCATTCAACGCCTACCTCTTGGCGGTTCGCTAACATTTATGTAAGATTTACTTCACAAACAACAAACTATTCTGCTTCAAGAAAAAACGCATTACATTGCTATAACTTATAGAAAACATGCAACATTGCTCACATACTCACACCAATGTTTCACATTAATAAGCATGATACCAAAAGAAGAAAAGAAAAGTTTTCAATACGTACCGACTTTGCGGCTTCCTTCTTGAAAGCCTCCCTGAAACACACACAAAAGCGAAAATTACTATATTGTCTAAAACATAAATGCCAATTTCAACCAAAGGGAAAATATCAGTCCCAAACAAAAGACAGTAGCATTTTCCATATTGAGAACGCTGAACAGCACTGCCAGTAACCTGCTAGGCTGGTAAGATCCTTAAGACAACAAAGCACAAAGACAAGTTCCACTTATAAACTCTTCTGCTACTATTTTTACCAGTTCTAAGACTTTGCATATTACTTTGACCACTGAACAAAGTTATCACGACCTGTGAATGAAAAAAGAAACAAATAGCATCCTTCAATGTAACTACTTCATACAATATGATAGGCAAGTCACCTGGGAAGTACATCTTTACCAATATTCTCTGGCAGCGAAACGGTTCCATAGCTACTGAAAGAGAGTCACGCTGGAATTGAAACAATGACTGAATACTAAAACTGAAACAGTCTCTTACCATGCGTTCTCTCTGTTCCGTGGAGCACGGGGCTCCAGGGGCACCCGCATGACTACGACGCTCGAGTTTTTGGGGATTAGTTCCCAGTTCTTGAGGCTACAGGAACACACACACAAAAAAACGAATATTTGTCATTCTAAAAGCATACAGGGATATGGGGAAAGAATACAACCAGAATATACCTCAATTAAGGGTGTTATTTATTTTGTTTTTGTAGAAGATTAAAAAATTTTCAACTAAGCCCTCCAGATGATGTTTTTCAAGGGTCTACAGAGGGATGTTTAGAATAAGTCAGTCTTTAATCAAAGCCAAAATACAAAGTTTGTGATAGATTTTATAAAGTGATTTGGACATAAAAATGCCTTTTGTTCAAAGTGAATTACAATGGTTTGCGAAACTAGCGGACCCGATGTAAAACTACAACGAAAGGTTAAATTTCTAAATGTTTGAAACCAACAAAATTACATTACCGACTCAAAGAAATTTGAGCAACAGCAACATTGCATTCAAATCAAACTGTCAGTGACACCGCTATAAAGCCACTTGCAATTCTGCTATAGAGCCGTTTACTCCCAAACTGCTATATATGTGTACTTTTCAACATCATTAAGCCTATTTTCTACTAAGAGTGTGTACAAAATTCCAAATCTATGTGTTGGGTCGGGGGGCATTTGTTTCGGTTTAAGTGCCTTCACCCTGCAGAAGCTTTTCCTGAGTAATAAACTACCGGATCTCGCATTGATTCTGGTTCAAATATGTTCTTTCTAACACAAACTATTTTCAAACCCACTTCATCAGCATACTTTGGCACAAAGTCATGCTCTCTCGCCACTTGTTCCCATGTTTCGGGGCATGTCGAAGAAGCAGGTACAGTCTATCGCAATTTAGTGCATGGTAGTTACAATTGTTGCTGTTTGGTGGAAGCTTCTTCTCCCCCCGCCCCCCTCCCCCTCCCCTTCCGTGCATGAAAGTTACGATTGTTGCTATTTGGGTCGAAGCTTCCCCCCCCCCCCCCCTCCCCTGCTATGGTTATATCTGGAAATGCGATTACTGCTGAAAAAACTTGTCTCCAGAATTGTTTTCAACATTTTTCCCAGTTCGTTGTATTCATTGTATTTTCATCAAACGTGCACTAAATACAGAACGTGAGTCAGTCTTGATTCAGCACCTCACCCCGCGATCCAAAACTCGACCAAATCACAGCTGTTAACCACTCGAAAAATACCTGCATACACTTAATTCCCCCCTCGCCTCCCCTCCCCCACTCCACACACACACACACACACACACACACACACACACACACACACACACACACAAGAATCGCAAAAAAAAAAATGTTTTTTCCATGAAAAGTCACAGCGACACTTTGTTCCTTCGTAAAAAGTTCCATTTACAGATAAACTCAACTTTCTGTGAAATTCATTCGGGTATGTCATTGGCTGTCATTGCTTGAAAAAATTCAGGCTAGCACCATTGACAAAATATGGATGAATCATCACCGATTCCAGCAATGTCAATGGTAGTGTGTGAACTGTGATGAATATACAATCCGTGCTTTCCATTTGAATGACAGCAACAATAAAGCAGACCCACGTGCTTTTCTTGAATGCTGTGTGGATTTTCACACGGGCACCTCCCACTCCACCCCCATTTCCTACCCAACAGCCCAGGTAAGCTATGCACTCAAGCTAATCCTCAAACCAGGAGTTGATACAGCATATCAAAGTAATATCACATGCAGTTTTCACACAATGGATGGATGGGATAAATAAATACCTGCTCCAGTCTGGGCGTCGGCAAATTGGAGGTCACAATCTCCAGGTCGAAACCTCTGCTGGGCGACTATTGCTTTCTTTAAGTCCCCAACAGATATGCGATGGCCATCGAACGTGACATGTCTATACTCCACACTGCTCTTGAACTTGTAGTGAACCAGCGACATGATGGCACACTGAAATAAAAATTCTGATTAGTGTTTTGGTATAATGACAACTAATCATAGATCTTAAATAAGCAGCATGGAATTATAATGGCTCAGAATTCATGCATGCTAATACAGTTCTGATAAGAAGAAATTACCAAATGATTATAAATACCTACAAACTTTTCCTTTTGGTGCTTATACAAAGATTGTGGTTGTTCCCCAGTCTAATGTTTTATATCCCAAATCCTGAACAGATATAAACCTCAGAGCAATGAAAACGATGAACTGCACAAGCAACACACAAGCAAATCAAACTGCACAAAATCAGCTGAAGATGGTAAATGTTGAAAAGCAAGGTTGGTAAAATGCGTAAAGTGTGTGACCGAGACAACCCACAGTCAGCCTGCCATATGACAACTGATAATGGTACGCATGTCAGCGGATCGAGTACCAGAATTTACAGACGTACTAGCCACCATGGCACAGTGGATAGCGTCGCGGACTCTCGGCTTGGAGGTCTTCTGTTCGATTCCCTTCAGAACCATGCAGGATTTTTTTTCCCGACTGGCTCCTACCCAGAGTTGACTTTGCTACAGGCTCACTTGGGACAACACAGTCGAGTTTCATTCACTTAATGGATGCGTTTCTGAGAGTGTTGCTCATCTTTCCTCTGTATTAATATATTTTTGAAGTAAGTTTAGAGTAAAGCCCTGTCATGCAGTCTCAGACCAGAATGGGAAATCTTTAGCATCATCTTCATTCTCATTGATCAGGAAAAAAAGTATCAAATTCTGTGGCCATTCAAGCCCAGCTCCCATGGTGACCTCGGTCTTGATTTCCTGTCCGCATCTGTGGCCTTGGTTTGATTCCAGTGGGGTAACCGGTATCGGCAAGTCCATGGGAGCTGATGTTGGATGGATGTGGTGATGTCCTCCAGAGGCAGAGCTCACTCAAGCCAGCTCCGCAAATAAGCAAGTAGTGTTTTCAGTAAGGGAGGGGGGGGGGGGGGGGGGGGGGGTAGAAAATGGTGTCCTGCATATGTTGGATCAGAACAGGCAACCCCTGAATACCACCGAAGTGACTGTGCAGCAGTGCAGCGTCTCGTTGGGTGGTTGCCTCTTGTGACGGTTTGACACTGACTGCTCCCTGTAGATCGCCTGTGCTGGGGTTGCAGTGGGCCCGGGCTGTGACTGATTGGAATGAGCAGCATGGATGCAGTGCCACTGATTCAGGTGGCACGGAAGGTGGGACAACAACAACAAAGGTTACAGGCATGTACTGTCTCAGTGTTAAACTTTTACTGTCTTATTATTTAAACCTGACTGCTGCCAGTTTTATTCTGTAATGAAGTCGCAGCGCCTTCAATGTCTTGTTGAAATGGAAGCTTTAAGGACGTGTCTACGTACCATACTCGAGTTATACGTGGCTTTACCCGTGTGTGTTTCACAAAATACACAACTCATGTTTCCGTTACATTTTAAAAACCTTTCCTTAGCCTCGTGTGTCTGTTTGTTTTCACTACATTATAAACAATTTGTGTACAACACTTTCAAAAGACATCACCTGTCCACAGGCGAAAGCCTTGCGACCTGGCAGCACCTATTGCCAGTCAGCCTACTCATCACTTAGAAGAAGATGTTAGATTGCAGCACCACTTCAGGCATATTCTAACTTAAAACGGCCACTCTCTGGGTATAAAGCAATCAGTGCAAGTCCTTTTTATCAGTTGATGCGGCAAACTTATCCTAAAAGTGCGCATTCCGTGTGCACGAGATATTGCACCACGCAATGACACAGATTTTTGAGTAGACCTGCTACACATCTCTTCTATTAACGGCTGGCCTAGTGCCAACTTTTCCTCACGCGGCGGGCAGTGGAGGATAAGTGTGAACAATGAACACACGAGGAATTCCGTGTTCTCTGGCACCACGGGCGGCACACAACAGAAAGAGACGGTTTTGGTGTTACCTTGTTTTCAGCAAATTATTTCCGCTGATCAAAAGGTGAAACATTAATAGACACACAAGGTATAAAATGATGTTGATTTAATGTAAAATGAGAAACAGATATGTGAACTTTTGACAAATAGGACCTTAAGTCCTCTTTTTATGCAAAAAGAAAAGAAAGAACAAAAAAAAGCGCTCACACTGAAGTCAGTATAATAATAACAATGCATCAGAAGAGAATGTGTAAGCACAGGTAACAGAGAGCACAACTATATGGTTTTCAACAAAAAAAAAAAGTTTGGAAATCTGTGGCTGTGAACTCCAGTTTCTACAAGCACTGATGTGTTTTGTGTGGAAAAGTGTCCTTATTCGTTTTGTTTATTTATTTGGTAGTAATGTGTGTATGTTATCTTCAAATCAACGAGTCACTTCGTTTCACCATAATTTACTAGCTAGTTAGGGAGTTACACTGATCACATGTGCACAGTTACATGTATTTCATTATATTATAGTATTAGACTTGACTCCCGGCAGCAAAAATAAGACAATTTATGTTATTCTAAAGATGACCGTTGTTTTGAACATTGGCGTGCAACAACAGAACCCTTTCACACACAGGAATTTTGCCTTAGCTTAAGGCTGTGTCAGGCCAACTGACATAGGCTAGAACACCTAGGCTACATCAAAATGTGGTTATGCTCTACACATACGTGGGGATTGTCTTCAGTTGTGACAAGCTCCTAGCGTAACATTATCAGTCTCCCAAATCCCCTGAAGTTGGAGTGTGGCTGCCCAGTGGCAGGGTAATCAAAAACGGTCACACACGACGTCGTAATGTTCTCATCCCTAGCTGATGCAAAGTACCATAGTGTTCAAGTGCTTCGGCTGTTCGGATGATCCCTGGAGTCTTTTAGCCAGGGTACAACAACAACAATAACAACAACAAGACAGGAATTGCCGGAATAGCTCAGTTGGTAGAGCGCCTGACTCGCAATCTTGGGGTTGCGGGTTCGAACCTCCGCCGGGGCGTTTCGGTACAGGGGGATTTTTCCCTCGGAGTTAACATTGGTTCTGACTCCATTTCCCATACAGTCCTTCGAATGAGACTATAAACGAGGTTCCGTGTGTGAACGCACGCATAACATCTTGCACACACACGTAAAATCCCATCACCAGCATTCGGAAGAGTAGGCCAGTTTGGCCGTTGGTATGGATGACACGTTACACATAGCATGCACCCTGAGTGAGAAATGGAAAGAATGAAGGGAGTAAGGAAAATGAGCGATCGATATTGAACGATACTGACTGGATGACACAGGAAACGACCGAATGAAGCGCCAGCTGGCAGCTCTTCAGTCGGCACACTACCCAGGTAGGCAGCCCGTTGTGTAAATGAGTGTTACATGTTTATAGTTGATTATTGTAAAGCGCTGTGAGCTCTAGTGAGAAAGGGCGCTCTATAAATGTACGTTATTATTATTATTATTATTATTATTATTATTATTATTATTCATTAGAGATCAGTTGCACGATAACAGCAATAAGAGATCAGCTTGCATATTCCTAACAGCATAACTATAACATCTTATTCCTCAACGAATATCATACAAATTATCATAAAAATGTCATCTCATGCGAATTTCACAAGAAATCATGAAAAATTATAAGAAGAATGTTCATTACATCATGCGAATTTCATATGCATGTGTGCCGATGAAGGGATCATGAAAAATTATTATAAGAAGAATGTTCATTACATCATGCGAATTACATATGCATGTGTGCCGATGAAGGGATCATGAAAAATTGTTATATACATCACACAAAGTACATGAACGCGCGTGCGAATGTGTGTGCCAAGTCAACTTATGTCAAAATTATCTTTATTGAGGGTTGAAGAATAAGCTGGCAAGCTTTTTACATCCTGCCCTCATAAAAAAAGAAATATATAGCATGCAACTTCAACCATACACATATGTTTTTTCAACATCATCAATATCATTAAATATCTTATATGTTTGTATGAAGCCCCCCCCCCCCCCCCCCCCCCCCCCTCCCCCTTATACTTCTTGATTTGAGTGTTGGAAGTTTTAAAATATACTATGCACAAAAAAGAAACCCATATTTTTATTTCAGTCATTTCATGCGTTAGCATTCAAAAATATTACAACCACAGAAGAAATAAGACATCAATCTACTGTTATGTCTATTCATTATGTCTGACTATCCACACTGGAGAGAGTTCTCTGCTGTACGAGGCATGTTTCTGTCAAAATTTTCTTAATATTTTCAGAGAAAAAAATATGCGTTTCTTTTTGTGCACAGCAATATTTTAATCTATCCTAGTGTGAGTAATCCTTCATATTATGGATCATCTTTGTTGCTCTTCTTTGAACCTGTTCCAGAGGTTTCTGATTGTCTCTCTAGCATTGGATAGTGTACAGTATTGCCATATTCAGGAACAGGTCTATCTAGTGTCTTATGTATTGTAAAATAGTGTCCTTTTCATAAATATGAATGCTCTTTTTATCATTCCAATCATTCTGTTGGCCTTGATGATACTATTCGCAATATGTTTGTCAATTTTTTTTTTGTCGAAAGTCACACCTAGGTTTGTCTCTTCCTCACATTAGATACGTTTACTTCCTTTGACCCCAATTTTCATTAGAAAATCCTTTTGTGGGTTTGATTTTCCATATGAAAGTACTTTACATTTTTCTGCATTGAAATACAGGTTCCAAGTAT